>VMDO01006909.1:0-95824 GCA_007922755.1 Pedetes capensis
TGCAGCTCAGTGGTCCAGCACTTGCAAAGCACGCAAGCGCGAGGCCCTGGGTTCAACCCCAGTACCGCAAAAAAAAATTAAATAAATAAATAAATAAATAAAAATTAGCATTCACCATATCTTTTGATCATATTTTGTACATCTCTCAATGATAAGAACATAGCAGAAGTGGCAATGTCATTATCACTCCTAAGAAAATTAACATTTATTCAAAAGTACACTCACTTTATAGTCTTCATTTTAGTTTCTCCCCATTGATCCTATAACGATAGAAACCACATCAAGTGGTTGCCTGGGGTGAGGGGCGTGTTGAAAGTAAAGGGTCGCAGGGAATTTTGGGGGTGTGAAGGAACTTTTCTAAAGGAAATTAACGATTCTTCATTGGGAGCAGTGGTTTCATGGGGGTGAAATTGCCCAAACTGAGAACTGGATAGATACCTACAAATGTATCTTTTATTATATATAAATTGTATCGCAGTTAAGATAGAGGGTTTTGTTGTTGTTGTTGCTTTTTTTTTTCTTCTGCGGTACTGGGGGTTGAGCCCAGGTCTTCCAGCTTGCATGCTCTGCAAGTGCTGGACCACTGAGCTGTGTCTCTGGCCCATTTTTTAACTCTTTTTTTGAGACAGGGTCTCACTAAATTACACAGACTGCCTCTGGTCTCGAACTTGTGATCCTCCTGCCTCTGCCTCCTGAACTGCTGGGATTACACACTTGAGTTTTAAAAACTTCCCCAGTAGTCCCAGTGTCTTACAGCTATGAGTCCTCCTGATCTAGGATACGGTCAAGGTTCATGCATTACCTTTGGCTGTCTTGTCTCTTCACTCTGAGCTAGGACATTCCTTCTGCTTATTTGGTTTCTCATGACGTCAATTTTTAGAAAAGAAAAAAAGAAAAAGTAACCCAACCAGTTGTCTTGCAGAAAGTCCCACATTCTGGGTTTATCAGGTCCTCATGATTGGATTCAGGTCACACATTTTTGGCAAGAGTGCTGCAGAAGTAATGCTGGGTCCTTATTTGTCACTTCAGGAGGCATCCAGAGCCTGTCCCTCCCACTGTTGGCCAGGCTCACCTTGTATGTTCTTTGCTATACACTCAGGGGCAGCCATTTTTTAAAGCAGCCCCTGGTTCCTGACAGTGGAGAGTGGCATTTAGAGACCAAGAACTTGGTGCTAAATGTGTTCAATGCTACCAGAGTGTCTGTTCCTTAGGTTCTTTTAGTGGAGAGAACTTGGAAAGGCACATTTTATTTGCTTAAATCTTGAATTGATAATTTGTATCCAACATCGTAACTTTCTTTCTCCCTTCCCCACATTTCATATGTGTACATCCCTTTTCACACCATGGCTCCAATTCCTATTACTGGTTTATTTAGCATTTACTCTATCCTAAAATGTACAGATTGTGAGAAGGACCTGGCAACCCACTCCCAAAAATCAATCTGCCATTGAAAACCCTATGAACAGCAGAGAAGCACTGACAAGAGTATTTTGCCTGTTGTATGTAGGGTCGCTATGAGCTGGATATCAACTCGACGGCACCTAACAACAACAACAACAAAATGTATAGAAGCCTGCGGCCGTAGCACTGTGGCGTCCGATCCCGTCAGATCTGGGAAGCTAAGCAGGGTCGGGCCTGGTTAGTCCGTGGATGGGGGACCGCCTGGGAACACCAGGTGCTGTAACCTTGGGAGAAGGACTCAGCAACCCACTCCCAGAAATCAATCTGCCATTGAAAACCTTATGAACAGCAGAGAACTGACAAGAATATTTTGCCTGTTGTATGTAGCATCGCTATGAGTTGGATACCAACTCGACAGCACCTAACAACAACAACAACAAAATGTATAGAAAAGACTTTTACAATTATAGTGCAGACACTACTGACAGATCTGCCAAACAAAATTCAAGATATCTGTGCAGTTATTTTGTCCTTAGAATATATTCCACTAAGGATTTATATGAGAGTAGAGTATTATGTTCTGAACTTGGGCTAATTCTTTTGTGTGTTTGATAATGCTATCAGTGCAACACAAAGCTTCATTTGTTTTTGTTTATGTTCAAATTCAGTATTTGCCTTTTTTTTTTTTTTTTTTTTTTTTGAGACAGGATCTCACTGTGTAGCCCAGGTTGGCCTGGAACTGTGCACACCAGGCTAACCTTGAACTTGTGCCAATCCTCCTGCCCTAGCCTCCCTGAGTGCTGGGATTACAGGCCTTTGCCATCATTGTTGTTGTTGTTGTTAGGTGCTGTCGAGTCGGTATCCGACTCATAGCGACCCTCTGTACAACAGGGGAAACACTATTGTCGGTGCTTCTCTGCTGTTCATAGGGTTTTCAATGGCAGATTGATTTTTGGGAGGGGGTTGCCAGGTCCTTCTCCCAAGCCTACAGCTTCTGGTGTTCCCAGGCGGTTTCCCATCCAGGTACTAACCAGGCCCGACCCTGCTTAGCTTCCGAGATCTGACGGGATCAGATGCCACAGGGCTACCGCTGCAGGCTTGCCATCATAGGGGCCTTTATTGTTTTTTTAAGGAGACATGGTCTCACCGTGTCATTCAGAACTCATGAGATCAATGGACCCTCCTGCCTCAGCTTCCAGAGTAACTGAGGCTCTAGAATTTATACCTTGCCAGTCAACTCTCTGCTGTGGAGAGTGTAGCTCTGACTATATCTGACTCCTCTAAGGTGGTGGTCATGAGTGCCAACACCCCCAGATGTTGTGGTCCATACCTGTGACCTCTCTACTCCTGTGAGGAGTCCCTCTATGCCCAGACTCTTCTCAGCCATTGTGATCTTATCTGTACCCCTGTTGGCTCTTTGATGCCTATATGTCCAACTACCCTGAGGGTTCTTGCAATAACCGTTTAGTCTATCAGCCCAATGTCTCCTACACCAAGCTCTGTACCCCTCCCCCAGACCCCTTCCCTGGGCTCCCATCTGTTTGTTGGCTTTATTACCAGAATAACCTTCATCCAAGATGGAAACCTGTTGGCTCAGACCCTTCCTTTGCCTCTACCCCAAATAGAAAGAGCCCAATGTCCTTGGGGTTTTGCTGTTTTTTTACTTTGAGCTCTGGGGAGCCTAACGTTATCTACAGTAGTTCAGGTTCCCCTGTCACTTGCTTAAACCCCTTTTGAAGGTAGGTCTGTTTTACTGGTCTTGCTATCTACTGTTTCCTTTTCACCGCGCCCACTTGCTGTTGGAGGTGACTTCCTAAAAAACAAAGTCAGCAAACTATTAACAGGGGTCCACTCCAGAGTGGGGGAGGGGGTGTTGGCACTGGAAGACAAGAAGTCTACTTCTGAAATACTTTTTATTTTTGTTCACTTTTCTAACAATAAGTCGACAAATCAAAAATTTGTCTGCTGCCTTTTGTTTCCAGCATATATTCCAAATTTCATTTGGTATTTCCCCACCCAAACGCCCGCCCATTCCCTATCTGTGTTGGACTTCCTCATTACCAACCACTCGTGGCTTTTCTTGCTTATCAGGCCACAGCATTTGTAGCCTCCTCACCTGCCTACCCTTCTCTCCCTGTACTTTTGAGACTCCATTCATGCCCAGTACGCTCAGGGCCTCCACCTTGACCTGGCTGCACCCCACACCCACCTGACACCCACTTCTGCCTCCAGTTTTCAGTTTGCAGTGCTGGATGGGAAAGCACTCAGGTCATTCTGAACACAAATGCCTGTGACAGAGGACTCAGATGCTTATAAAGTTGGTTCTTTATATTTTTTTAGTACTGGAGGTGGAACCCAGGGCCTCGCACATACTTTGCAAGTGCTTTACCACTGAGTTACATGCACCCCCAGCCCATTTTTAATTTTGATCTTGAGACAGGGTCTCGGCTAAATTACGCAGGCGGCCTCTGGCTTCAAACCTGTGATCCTCCTGCCTCCTCTCGAGTGGCTGGGATTATAGGTATGTGGCACTGTGCCGTCTAGTCCTTTTTATTTTTGAGACAGGGTCCCATTAAATGGCACAAGCTGCCTCTGCCCTCGAACTCCCAATCCTCCTGAGTCACTAGGATTACAGGCAGCACCACGGTGCCCTGATCTTACAAGGTGTCTGGAAAGACTAAAGGAACAATTCAGGGACAACTTTGGGACCCTGTGGTTCAAGAACAATTTGCTGAGGCTGTCATCCAGGGCTCAGAAAGTTGCCATGGCAGTGATGCTACTGCATCTCATCACCTATAAAGGTGATGAGGAGATGCTGGAAATGCTGTTTAATCACTAGCTGGCAGTTCTCTCCAGCCTTTTTTTTTTTTTTTCCAGGGGGTTGCGGGGCGGTGAGTAGAGGGAGAATTTACTGGGGATTAAACCTAGCTGCAAGGGAGCCGGGTAGTTTTCAGCTTTCTGGCCTCAACAGTGAAAGAAAGGTGTTAAAATGACGAGGGGTGGAAATCAAGTGCCAACTAACAGTACCCAAAGCAGATTGTTGTTAGGTACCATGGAGTCGGGTCCGACACATAGCAACTCTCACAGGATTTTCAATGGCTGAATGTTGAGATTACTTCAGGAGTGGATTGCCATGTCCTTCTCTCATTTTTGCAGTGCTGGGGATCCAACCCCAGTCCTCAGCGAGTGTGGAGCAGCACTCTCCCAACTGAGTTAGACCCCAGCCCCACCAAAGAAGATACGTCTTGAAAAACTAAGGGCAGAAGAGAGATCCAAGCTATAGGTCTTGCTTATCAGGCCAAACATGCTAAAGGTAATAGAACAAAAGGAGGCATGGAGTAAGAAAGGACATAACAAATAGAGTGTTTCAGGAAAAAGCTCTTCTAAAAGATCAAAAGGATTAAAGGTTGGCTATGATGTGGGACTGCAGGTCAAGGCCAGAGGCAATACAAAAGCCTGCCAGGGCATCAAAGATGGGGAACAGGAGGATCAAAGAGAGGAGGGCACAGTGGAACACACCTGTAACTCCAGCTACTTGGGAGGCTGAGGCAGGAGGATTGTGAGTTCAAGCCCAGCCTGGATAACATAGTGAGACCCTGCCTCGAGAAAAAAATTAAAAAGGAAGAGTGGGGCTGGAGGTGTGGTTCAGTGGTACAGTGCTTACATGGCATGTGTGAGGCTCTGGGTTTGAGCCCTAGCACCTCAAAACAGATCAGAAGGACATATATATGTCCAAGAATGGGACTCTTAGACTAGGACTCCAAATCATACTCTGTGTATAATTCCTCTGAAATCCTCCAGTCTCCTTTGGTTGAGAGACTAAGTTGTTTGCATGTTACCTACAGACAATTAATCATCAACATCATTTAAAAGAATCAGTGACAATAATGGTTTAGGAATAGAGAGGACACAAAGTACTTCAATTTTCTTTCCTCAACAGGTTTATTGCCTTTTAAGAAAATTTTTGTAAAATATAAATACAAAGGCAGAGATTTACTTACAAAGTTAAAACACAGATTTCAAACATAAACACACAATTCAGAAAATTTTAGTTTTATGTACATTTTCAAGCAACCTCAACGTATTATGTTAGTTCTCAATATTTTACAGGGTACAGAAAAAAATAGCTCAAAGTCTTCTTTAAATAAGAGCATAAAATGTTTAAACATATAAACAATCCGGTTTGATGCGTGAAAACGAATTTCACAGCTTTTAAATTAGGATATAAAAGTTTCATACAATTAGTTGTTGTGTGTGGATATGGTTTGAATTTATATTACACGCCACTGGATTACATCCAGTAGCATTGACCTGGCCAGAGCAGGTACTCTGTAAACAAAACATAAAGGTACACCATCACCAAGTGCCTTCACCAAATTCATTCCCCCAAAACAACCACACGGTTCTGACCACGCTTTACACAGTCTTGGCCTTGGCACCAGACCTTTGAATGAAATGATGTCAGTGTGGCGCTCCCTTTCATTTGTTTCTCCTTAAAAAAAAGAACAGAAAAGAAACAAATCTCCCAAGTAAAAACAAACATACATATCTCAAAGCACGAGTGCAGTGAAAAGTAAAGAAACATTATAACAATTCCATAAAAACTGACTTAAAAAGAAAAGAACAGGTTTCTAAGTTCATCTGACTGGAGTAATTTCTCTTATATAAAGAAGAGATATTTTCATATGTAATAGTGTCCTTTCTTTACAGAAATAGTCGTATTATGACACATATGCACAAGGATTAACACTATGACACACTGTACATGGTGGGGTGGGGTGGCTCTGGTGTGCTCACCAGTAGTCCTCTGAGACCGTGTCACTGGGATGGAGCCACTCCACAGTGGAGCCCAGCAGTGTTTGGAGCTCGCTTGTGAATTCCACCAGATCTAACAGCTCCTTGCTCTCAGGGTTGAAGGCTTCCAGGTCTTTGGAGCAAGAAAACAAGAGGCTTGCAGAAACCTGCCGGTAAAACTCTGCCTCTGCGATGGTGACAATTTCCACATTGGGAAAATTGCAGCGGAATATGCGGGAGGACATTTTCAGTTTCTTCAGCACATCAGAAAGCAGTAGCCAATTTCGTGGCCTGTGACAGAAAGGGAAGCAGTTTTAAGCGTCTAGCAAAATGAGAAGTGCTCCCAACTATTAACTGCCACACCCTGACTAGCCCCTAGTGGTAACACAGGCCAGTTCCTTTCGATCAGATCTGCTCCCTGACCCCCTACCCCAACCCCTTCTCACAGTATCTACTCTCTGACCACTGTGTCCTTCTAAAGTAAGGGAGAGCACTTCAACCTATAGGAACTTGGGACATATCTGGTTTTATAAAGAGACTACTAGGGAGAACCATCCGAATAAACCTCACTGCTCCCATTGCTGGTGAAAATCAACATGGAAAGTCCTGCTTATTCAGGTCTGGCTATAGTTTGGTTCTCGTCTCTTCAATGGCCCACTGTAGTCAGTGGGGGAAGCGAGTCCGTGACCCAGCCTCTCTGGCCTCTCCTCAAACCCTCACTAACTGAACATTATAAACACAGAAGGCCATTTCTCCAGTCCTGCATTCCATCTGCATCCTTCAATTCTTTGAGAAGGAAGATATTCTTTACTACAACCTGCCACACTTTATGATTTCTGTCCCAGTTTCTAATGGCATACATGTTTATGGCGTCAGAGCCCAAGGAGGATGTTACTTATTAAACACCTTTGTTAACACACAGCAGAACATTGTCGCTTGGCACGTATACCCCAAGGGTGGTGGGGTGGAGTCACTCCACAGTTGAGGCCAGCAACATCTGGAATGGGTGCAGTGGCCTAACCACAGGGGCAAGACTGATTCTAACCAAATACAATGATACATCAAGATCCCAAAAGTGTCATGTACAATGATTAATACAACCATATGAAAGCTATGCTCACCCCTGAGCGACGGACACTTGGATGTTATAACATGGCAAGAGGGGGCTTTCTGAAAACTCAAATTCAAACACATCACTGTAGGAATCATCGTCATCATCCTGGTCTTCCGGTCCTGGGGGGTTTGCTAAAACGTCATATCCACTTTCATCATCTGGTTCTAATGTAGGACAAATAAGACAGAGAGTAATCGGTAAGCAATAGCAAGGTTTCAGTTGTTGTCAAAAAGGAAAAAAAAAAGCAGGGAAATTCTAACAAGATTCTTTCATGCTTCTAGTGCCTCCCACCTGCTCCCCTCACCCACAGCAGACAGAAGTGTCCTAACCCGCTCACTCCCCGCTGCACCAAGAACAATGCTGCTTACCACACACAGAGCTGCCATAGAACTCCCAAGCACCACTGGAGTCATCATCACTGCGACCCTGTAGGTCATTTAAATAATCTGCAGAGAAAGGAAAAAAAAAAAAAAAAAAGCAAGATAAAACCAACTGTTGAGAAGAAAATGCTGACCCAGTCAGGGGCCATTTTTCCCATAAATTCACAACAAGATGGCATGCCAGTTCCTGTCTCCTTTCTACATAACATCTATGTGATTCTCCTGTTCTCTGCAGTATCTGACTAAAACCCACAGACAGGTTCACCTGCCTTCCCATTCACCCTGGCACACCAAAGGAAGAGCTAAGAACCATCAGCCATCATATGCAAAAACAAAGCAGCATTTTTCTGTCTCTTGTTTGATAAACTAAGTGCCTTCTTCCAGTATGTGCAACTTAAGGTAAACAAGGGCGGGTCACAGGCCAATTAGTGGTATTCTTTGGCAGTAATTGTCTGATAAGGAATTTAACTGCAAGTGCCTGACACTCATGAAAATCTTGTGCTTCTGCTTTAGTGATCTTGGAATGCCTGGTGACCAAACACTACAAAAACAATCCAAATAATTTTGCCTGGGAGATCAGAGTCATTTTACACCGGCTGGCAATGTAAATGGACGGGCCATACGTAAGTGAAAAATGCATTTGTAGAAAATGCAAATAACTTTTAAGAAGTATTTTAATTAGGGTGAAGAGATCAATTAGCTTCACTACAATAGGGTTACATCACACCAAAGGCCAAACGTCAGGCTGCTGTCCTAAAAGGCCTTTGTTCTGCCTAGTCACATCCAAAACTAAAATATATAGTTTCCTCTCTTTGTCTGTTCGTTCCTTCCTTGCTTCCCACAGAAGAACTACACCCCTAGACCCAGTCTTTTTTTTTTTTTTTAAAGACAGAAACTTGGTAAATTGCCCAGCTGGCCTCAAACTCACAATCTTCCTGCCTTGGCCTCCTGAGTAGCTGGGACTATAGACCTGTACCACCACGTTCATGTCCAATCTAACTTTTGAGTTGAGAACAACTTCTTGAACTTGGTCATACCTGTTAAGAACTTTTCCATAAGTTCGCTGTGGGTCATTTTCATGATGGTTCTACCTGAGTACGTAGCCAAAGTAGGGTCAGCACCATAGGAAAGAAGCAAGCGGACAATCTCTAGGTGATCATTTTCCACGGCATCATGCAGAGGCCTTGAGAAGAGAAGCACAACGGCATGAAGCTGCCTCTCAAGCAGTCTGGTTAGTCACAGGCAAAGCGGAGCACCTGTCTGCCTCGTGAGCAGAGCCTCCTTGGTGCAACAGTTCACCTAGGAGGTGTCCAACCTCACTGCCGTTGCAGACATTGGGGGACTGAGGCACAGTGATTGGCCCAAGGTCAAAACCATCTACTGCTATTGCAACACCTAACTCTTTACAGGGCAGGTGAAGAGACTATTTGGGGCCTCATTCTCAAAATGCATATCTATCTTATTCCTAGGCCGAAGGAGGAACTCAAGCCTAAAATGGAAAGGTTTTCACATAACTTAAGCAGTGACAGGCCATGTGAAGGCGTCTTAAAGAGGGGGGAAGAAACCCCATCATTATGGAAACCAACATAGCAAGCAATTACTATACCATTATAAATAAATAAATAAATGCCTCATCAGTTTTTAACAGAAATTAGGGGCAGAGAAATGTGGATGGCCAAGAATCTCCAGAGCTGGGCTCCATGACCGGGCACAGGTCCACGATAACCCTATGGCTGGGAAGCAAGGGTCTGGTGGGTGTATCTTCGGGAGTGTATAGGCACCCCTCTGCCCCTCACCAACCCTGAGGGAATGCTATTAGGAAAGTGTGAAAGGCCAGTTTTATGCCAGTCAAGAGAACTCTAGTGCCCTGTCTCCTGGCAGCGTCCCCTCACACAACCAGGAAAGATGCTCACATGACTCACACCTGGGGGTCTCTGACCAATAAGCCGAGGTCAAGGATGGGGCTAGGACTAGGGCCTGCTGAAGCAGTGGAGAGAGGGACAGTTGGCCCTCTGTCTGTCCTCCTGGGACTTTCAGCTCACACGTATTTTAAACAGCGATTTCCCAGAGGGTGATGAACAGTGCAGGGTCTGATTCTTCATGCAGACCTCAACATTCTCAGATGCTTTGGTCCACAGGAACAACTATAGGGCTGGCCCAGATTGGGAGCTTTACATCTAAATTTGCCAGAAAGCCTGTCTATTCAATTCTCAAGTTGGCTCAACTCAATTCACTGTCTTTCTTTCTAAGGTTTCCACATACTTTGAGAACCCCTGCGTGTACCCCAGCCGAGCCAGGCTGAGAGCAAGACACACCACTGACCTGGTTCCATCCTGGGCACTGCAGTTGACATCAGCGCCATATTCAAGGAGGTGGCGAACGATGTTGAGCCATCCTCTAGCACAAGCTTCATGCAGGGCACAGTAACCTGCATTGTCACGATGATTTACATCACAAATCTTGTTCTCAAGGCAGTACAAGACCACTTCCTGTGGGGAGGGGACGGGAAATGCCATTGATCACCACACAATGACCTCATAAGGGACACTCTTTAATGTTCTAAGACACACGACCTAAGGCCTGACCCATTGTGGCTTGGGCCAGGGGTCCCCACCCGGGACCTGTCAGGAACCAGGCTGCACAGCTCGAGGCTGAGTGTCGGGTGAGCAAGACAAGCTTCCTGTGTATTTCCAGTTGCTCCCATCACTGGAATCCTTCCCAAACCATTCCTACTTCCTGTCCATGGAAAAACCATCTTCCATGAGAGTGGTCTTTGGTGCCAAAAGGATTGGGGGTGGCTGGCTTGGGCAGCTCATGGATATCTTGGTAAGGGGCACAGAAGTCTTTGAAGGGCTTGGTAATGGGGACAGTGCCGTCCAGGGCTCTGTAGGTTAGTGCCTGTGTTTAAAACCTAGTTCTGCTGCCCCGGCTGCCTGGCCCTTGGCGAGTTCAGCTTCAGCTTCTGCAAAGCCTCCATCTCTGCCTCGGGAGGAGAAATGGCAGAGCCTCAGATGGCTGTTGAGGGGAAGCAAATGTAGAGCCACGAAAACCCTTAGCCCAGTGCCTGGGCACCGGGAGAACTGAGGAATTCGGCTGCCCATATTTTGAAGGACATGCTCCCAAGTACAAGCGCATTCTCACTCCATCAGGTCACTTGACAACACGAGTTTACATAAAGGAAGGACAGTCTACGAGAACAAGACGTTGAATGAGCTGAAGAATAGCCCTCAGCTCCGAGACCAGGTCAGCCAGGTCCTCTGGCCCCTTGTAAAGAGCAGGAGGCAGAGCCTGGGAAGCGAGATCAATGGGAGGCTCTTTCCACACACCATATATAGCACCGAGAAATGAGACACGAAGAGAGCTGGGGCGTAGCTCAGTGGGAGAGTCCTGTGCCGGGTGTGCTCAAGGCCCCAGGTTCCATCTCTACCACTCCCCAAAAGAAGAAATGACACAAAGGTCTCAAATAACCCCAACCCTCTTTTTTTTTTACCTCACTTTCCACCAGATGTGGGGCTGGCTGAAGCAATCAAATATTCTCTGATTTACTCTTACTTATTGTTAATGGCAGCAATCTGACAAATCATATTACAACATATACACTTTAAGAACAAAACAGGCCTATCTTTCCCCCTTGCAGAAGGTGTTCTATGTCAATAGTGTGCAAGAGAATCACTGTTATTTATCTTTGGCTTGTTAAAATATTAACACGAACCACTCCCACTAAGAGTAGTAATTTATTCAATGTTTTATTGCCTTGATTAAGAAAGTTTTCAAACATATAGAGCAATATTGGCCACCAGAAAAAAGGTTACACTGCGTTCCTATAAGTCATGCCCAGCAGAGAGCTGTCAGCTTTTAAGAATGGGGAGAAGGCAGGGTGTGTGGGTGGCCCAACACATAGTCCTCTGGGGAAGGGGGAGCCCCATGGGTCATAGTGGGCCTCCCTTTGTGATACCTCTTGGGTAGCACATCTGTCAGATCTAAAACAGGGCTCATTCTGGCCAGCTGCAGACATGAGGTGGGTTCTGAAAAAAACCTTTTATGCCCTTTCTATGATAGTTCAAAGGTGAGCCCTTGCTTGGGTGCTAACTAGAATGTTCGATATGCCCCACTGTGAACCTAAGGCCATATGCTGGTAAACCTGGCCATCTGTGCCCCAGTGCTTCAGGTCGCCACAGCAGCTCCCTTTTCAAACAAGAAGAGGAAGAGAGAAGCATGTTTGCAGAAACATTTCTTCCTTCAGGTCCTAACCTGCCAGAGAGCCCACAATCCTCTGAGCTCCCAGGCCACCTGCCCTGAACACTGGTATCCAGGATACCGCATGAAGCCACTGCTCTTTTAGCAGGCCCTCACTAGCCAGACTCGAGTGGACGGCTGCAAGCTAATGAGTTGTGTGCCCCAGCCAGGGAGAGGCTCTGTCACGTGGCTCAGGGATCAGCTCTGAGCTCCACCGACTGCTGTGCACAGGATCAATTTACCCGGATCCCAGTGGCTTGCCTGGTGTCCTCTCAACCCAGGGTTTATTTGTTCTGACAATCATGGCCCTCACCTGGAAACCCTCATTGCTAGTAGGGCCTATTTGAGGGGACCTAGAAATGAAAAGACGTCCAAGTAGAAGGGTAAGCCAATGCTTTCTTTTCCTGGAGGGTGGCAGGAAGGACAGTGACACCACAACCAGGTGACATGCTTTGCCACGGCCCATCCAGACTGCTGCTCACTCCCATAGACTGTGCCTCATGCTATCTCCCACTGGCCTAGGAGGCATCAGGAAAGAAAGCGGGGAGTTCTCACGCAACACTTGGGGAAACTGAGGCCCACGGGAGCTAAGCTAAGTTCCCAATCAACATGAAGTACTATGCTTGTCACTGAGTTCTTTTGGTACCTGGTCTGCTGTGAAGATTCAAGAGGCCCAATGAAGGGCCCTAGGTTGGAGGGCTTCAATCCAGCCATGACCAATATCCCTCAAAGGCCCTCTGTTTAGGACAATCAGGCTAATGAGGACACTCTCCTAGCTGGGAAGGTGATGGCCTCTTACCCATGGCAACTGCTGTCACCAACAGAGCGGTGAAGACATGTGCCTACCCACCGCATTTCCTGGTTTATTCTCTATGCTGGAAATGGGAGTGTTTGAAGGGCAGCCCACCCATTCTCAAACAAAATCAAACTGTTTTTGTTGGGCAATTCTCTGTTAAGCGGCTATAAGCCGAATGCCATTAACCGCAAAATGTAACCATAAAGGCCATAAACCCGACATTGTTAATTAATTAAATGCCTCATTAACTTTTTTAAAAACATGATTTATTCAATTCATAGAAAATTTAACCATCACCACTAAATGCACAAGCATGTGGTTGCACACTGGCATTTTAGCTTCAGAAACAGAAGCCTCCTTAGCAGGAGGGAAAGGTTCAAGTGTGCCTAGCCTTTCTGTCCAGTTAAGACAGACCTGAAGAGAGCGAGGGTTTGAAACCCCCACAACCAGATCAACACGAAACAAAGCACAGCCAGGGATCGCCATTTTATTGCAATGTGGTGTCTTTAGCCAAGCAGGAAATAACAATGGCAAAGACTACCTTCTGGAAACCTCTCCCAAAGCTGTGCATTCAAAGAGCACATTACCCAGGTTAGGCAAATTGTCCTTCACTTTAAAAGGCTTTAACTTTGCCACATGTGAATCACCGCAATATTTAAAATTCTGCCTAAAGGAATCCCGAACAGGCCATGTGCTATCATCCCAGCACTTGGGAGGCTGAGTCAGGAAGTTTGAAGTTTGAGGTCACAGCGAGTTCCAGACTCGTCTAGGATACATAGGGAGACTCTGTCTCAAACGCGCGCGCGCGCACACACACACACACACACACACACACACACACACACACACACACACACAGAGGAAGTCCCAGAAAGTTCGATTCCCAATGCAAAAGCTTTATCTAGTAGTTAAAACGTTCTGCATTAAAACTGGCAAACTGTTTAAAGGAGGAAAAAAGAGTTGTTCTTACATAAACATTTCCAAGCCATCAAAAGGAGGGCGGCCTAAAAAAGCATGGATCAATCGGGTGCCGTGGCATATACCTGTAATCCCAGTGACTTGAGGTTGAGGAAGGAAGGTTTGAGGCCAGAGCCAGCCTGCACAACTTAACAAAACCCTGCCAAAGGGGTGGGACTGGTAGAAGTGATGCCAAGTTCCAAGGCCAGGCCCAAAGCCCTGCCCCTCTAAGGACAGAGGACCTTATTGGCAGCACAGGGCCACCATCAGTGACAGGCAGCCTTGTTGGCTGAAAGGGAACACCAGGCATGCTGGGCATCTACCTTGTCCTCCTAGGTGCTGCTGTTCTCAGCTTGTGACAAAACGACAGGCAGCCGCTTGGATTTAAGCCACAAGTAACTGAGTTAATTCAATTATTCAATCTTTCCATCAAGTTCTCTCCAATATAATCTACAGATCTCAAAAAGAGACATACTGGTGCAAACAATCACTAGCAACCCCAACGTGCCAGTGTTTCCCAGAAGTGAGAACTGACTTGAGTTCCTACCCACACAGCTAGGCTTGGGGCTGGGCTCGGAGTCGAGGAGCAACCAGTAGCTGAGTGATCCCACCAGGAAGGGCGCTAGGTACAGTGGACAGCAGCAGGTGTGGGAGCCAAGGTTTTGGCTGAATCCTGCCGGTGCCAGCTGAGCACAGGCCAGCGTGGCTCCTGTCCCCTTGGCGCTCCTTCACACCTCCACACACAGCTCGCTGAGGCGCACTGTATTCTCATTAGCCAGCTCCCAGAGGGCTGAGGCCAGCATAAAAAAAAAAAAATGCCTTTGCCCTGTGGGTTATCACAATTTCAACTGACAAGGGGTGGGGGGAGCTGCACAGGGCAGAAGCAGCCCTCTCGCTCCAGGAGGTTTTGAACTGCAGAAAGGGTCATTCCAATGAGAGCCGGTACTGGAGGGGAGCGGCCTGGGAGTGGGGGAGGGCTAGGTGTGGGAGTCACTCTGTTGGATTTTCATCTTTCCAAGTTCTTCGACCCCTCTAGAACTCAGTTTCCTCATGTGAAAGCAAGGATAATACCAGTCACTAGCCCACAAAGATGGCGAAAGGGAGAAATGAGTTATTGAGGACCATGAGGGCTTAAAGTGCTCAGTCAGCCATTGCATTCGCAAGCCATGTAGGGGGACAGCGGAGGTAGCAGAGTTTGGGGCGAAGCCCTGGAGCTACCTTTCCCTCTCTCAGAAAGACACTACTCAGGTCGGGCCCGCCCTCCCCCCCTCAGTGGGCCCATGCCCACCCCCTGCACATCTACTTCCTATCTCCCCAAGGCCACCACCCCCACCACCAGCCACAGCGCAAGCAACACCACGCAGAGCTAATCGCTCCTCTCCCCCCTGCTAATCAGAACCCAAATGGGCTCATTAAAATTCCCCTGGCCGCTAAGCCCTGGGTTATGTCAGACTCACCATCAGAGATAAGTGAGCCCTGAGCCGGGAGGCCAGAGCAGCCTCCTACCTGCCTGAACACGAAACGAACAGCAGAGAGGCCTTCTTTCTGCACACAGAACGCGCCCCCGAAGAGCTCACAGCCAGAGTGGGGCTGACGCAAAGGTCCTGCTGGGCCGCAGCCCAGCCTCCTGGGGCAGAGGAGGCGGGGCTCTGCTCTCCTGGGCCCTCCCCCACGCAGCCTGGGTCAGAGCCAGTGCCCATAAGGGAGCCCAAGGTGACTCACCTCATAGCCAAGCCGGGCCGCCCGCTGCAGGAGGGTCTCGCCCGCGTTCTTATTGACAATAAGTCTCCGCGCTTCCGGGGGCATGGGACGAGACTGTGTAGGCTCTTGAGGGGAACTTGAGCGAGGCAGCTGTGTGGCCTGGGGGGCTGGTAGCAACTGTTGCAAGCGGTCGAAGGGCTTTGGCTCCTGCTTGGCTGGTGACAAATCGTAGTCTGAAGTGGGCTCAGGCCGCTTTCTGAATCTTCGGACAGTCATCTGTCACAAGACCAAGCAGTGGAACAGTTAAGGCTGTGTCCCTTCCAACACCCCTCCTTCTCCCAGAGGGTCAAACCCGTGTGGAGGAAGACACCCTTTTTCTTGTCTTTTGTGGAAGGGAGAGGGGTTGGGAAAGGGGCTTCGCTCTTACTAGTTTGAAACTTTGTGGCCACCCGGAAGACATGCCCCTCTAGGACAGAAGTGAGGTGGGGGAGGAGTCCAGGAAAAGGAGAGCTTTGTCCCTGAGAAGCGGACCCAGGGAGGGGGAGCAGGATTCGGGGGTACCTTGCCATCTGTGTTCTCCACGTAGTAGTCCCCTGTGAGCGCCAAGCCCCTCCTGGGCTCCTGAGGTATCAGGTGCTTGGTTTTACACAGTCTCTTCCCGGATGGCTTCTCACTGTTGTCGGTGTATTTCTGCAGCAGGGAGGCAGCCTGGCAATCCTCTTCCTCGTCTGTGCACAGCACATCTGTCTTCTGGCTTTCTTTAATTTTCTGCTGTTTGGCAGGCGGCCTCGAGGCTGGCGTGCAGCTTGGCTGAGTCTGCTTTTTGCCGCTTGCATTGGTGGATGAAAGGCTCTTCATGGGCGGAGAGCCGGAGAACACAGGCAAGCCTAAATACGGAGGGGGCGGGCAGGGAGGGGGAGAAGAAGCAGGCGTTACACAGTTGTAGCCAGTGCAGAAAGAAAAGCCCATTGTTAGCACTGATCACTGGAGCGGCTTCAGTTTTTAAAGATATACCAATTATGTTTTCAAAGCATTAATATTTTAATTATCCCACAGTCAAATGGCAAATAGGTTAACCCACAAAATGCCAAATGGCAAGTTTCTTCAAAGGACTGGGACAAGAGGACAGAAGCCAGGTCTTCCTGCTTTCCTGCCCCCACCCACTTTGGGAGACAGCTTAAGGATGGAAGGAGGTGCTGCCAAGGTCCTGGGGCCACTGAGACTGCCCTTCCTGCCCAGCCTAGGCTGGAAAGTCAGGAATGAGTGGGGAAGGCACAGAGAAAGGGGTGGACAAGGACCTTTTGAGACCTACCTCCACCCCCGCCACCACATCCCAGTTAGTCAACTTCTATCATCCAAGACCCCTCAAAGCCCCTTTCCCATGGCAAATGGATGACCTGCCCTCTAGGAGAGGGGCAGGCTGCCAAGGGGTGGCCTCTGTGTACCTTGTTCATTGTCACTGGATTTGACGGACTCTTCCGACCAGCCTCTGTTGCCTTTGGCCTCTGCCCTTTTCCTGCCAGGTTTCTCTTCAGTGATGTTACTCCCCTGGGCTGTGACCTCAGGCTGAACTGCCTGGGCCACTTCCTTCCTGCTTTGCCGGCCAGGTTTGCTCTCTGCTGCTGACACCTGCTGCTCCCAGCGTTCTCTGAGGTGCAGCAAGTGGCGTTGCTTTTTAGGATGGAGCCCTGTTAATTCAATGCACACCTTCAGCTTGG
Source organism: Pedetes capensis (assembly GCA_007922755.1). Classification (NCBI taxonomy): domain Eukaryota; kingdom Metazoa; phylum Chordata; class Mammalia; order Rodentia; family Pedetidae; genus Pedetes; species Pedetes capensis. Next base: position 17,098 of record VMDO01006909.1, read on the forward strand.
TCAGCTCACTATAATGTGGCTCTTCTAAGTGGTTAGAGGAACTGTTTGTCATTTCCCTCTCAGGCCAGTCATCTAATGGAGAAATAACTACAAATTAATCAAAAAGCCCCCTGGGGAGGGGGAACAAACTGTCTTATACATCACTGAGGGGGGAGGGGAAGGGAGGGGTTGTGGCCAGCGCCTCTGCTCCAGCAGGTCACCTATTTGTCTTTGGCCACTTCTGGGCTGGGGGGGGAGGGGGGAGAAGTGTCCCCAGGTGGTGGCTTGCGGTGCGCCCCTGGGCTCCACGCCCCTCACCGCTGTCTACAGGGGCAGCGCCGCACATGCACATCCACACCTGGGTCCGTCCACCGCGGCCGCGGGCACGGGCCTCCCGAGCAGGCCTCCGAAGCCGGCCGAGCTCACCTTTGGATACCCGTCTTCGCTTGGCTTTCAGGAGAGGGTCCTCTGGCACCTCCTCAGCAGCGGTCTCAGTGTGGCTGCTGTCACCTGAGACTTTGCGCTTCCTGTCCAGCCGCAGCGTGGGGCTGCGCGGCATGTCAGCGGCCGCCGGCTCCATGGGCGGCTCGCTCACAGGCGGCCTCTCCACGAAATACTTCTCCGCAGGAAGATCTTTGTCCTCGGGGGCTTCAAAGGGATCATGTTTGTTTCCAGCACTAAACTCACCTGCCAGGAGGGGAGACAAGAGCACTGAAACGGAGGGCCCTGGGCGCCGCGATCTGGGCAGCAGGCAGGACGGTACCGATGTGGCCAAGGGGATCTGCAACTGGCAGACCCTTCTTTGGAGACTGGGGTCCTCTCCCAGCAGAAGCACAGAATCCTGGGGAACAGAACTTTCCAGAGGAAGGGCACAAGTGAAGCCAGTCGGCAAGCGCAGCGGAGAAGCCTGGGCCACGCTTGCACCTCATCTTTTCTACCTTTCCACTGGGATTCAAGGAAACCCAGAAAGGAGTTGAGGCCCCGCACTCCTCGAAGCACTCGGGGCCTTTCTTGGTGGACATCCATAAGCCAGGCTGACCCCAAATTCTTTATGAAAGCCATTTATTTGAGGCTGATGTAATAGAAAGACTAAATACTCCCAAAATGTCATTGACACGAGGGGGAACAGCCATTTCACTTGGGTTGGCAGGGGAGATGATAAGGAAAGAGGGAGGGAGGCAGGGGTCCCCGCAGACTCGGTGCTGGCATAGCCGCAGGCAAGGATTTCTAGTACAGAGGGATCTTCAAAGGGCTCGATCAGAAAAGGGCATACAGAAATGGCTACCACTGTGTCAAGGGGCTGCTCCCATTTCCTGTCCAAAACAGGGGGTCCCCCACAGGGACTCTGCTCACCCACCTAGCTCTCCTCACACGCCAACACCTACAGACAAGACCCTGCCCCTTTGTGGTTGTGTCTTTTGTAGCTAGACCAGCCCCCCTGAATTGCTTGCTCCCTAGTCTTGATGAGGAGGGCAGGGCCGAGAGGCATCTTTTCCTTGAATCATCACAACCCAGCGGCACCCACTTTTGTTCTAGCCCGAGAAACAGCTCAGGCTGCTCTGCTACTGCATTTTTTCCAGTGCCCAATAAAATATAAGCAGTAACTATGTAACGACCATGGCAAGGTTCAGGGTTCGCCCTTGGCCCACTTAAATGATCCTGCACATTCCCAGGGGCGTGGGCCTGGTATCTTGGTAACGCTGCAAAAGTCAGTTTTGACATGAAATGATAAGCATGCGCCTCGCAGGCTGCTCTCAGCCCTCTTCAAATTCCACTGTTACTTCAGACCAACCCTGCTCATGCCTCATCAGCTATTCGTGGGGACATTCCCAGCATTTAGTGGCAGCCAGCTGTGGGGCAAGCTTCACCTTAGGACACAGGGACTGCATCTACTGTCACAGAGGAATGGTAGCGCCTCTTCAACCGCTCCTTCTCCTCATGGTGGTGTATTATACGGACGGAGGGAGAGTGGCCAGCAGCCAGGCTGGAGGGGAATCCCACCGCAGGAACACCTGACCCAAAGGCATGGCCAAGGCGGCCTTCGGTCACAGCAGAGTCCTGCCACAAAGCTTGGCAGCAACCAGGAAGACACACGGGTTGCTCAAACCTTAATTCAAATGGATGCAGCAGACAGAACAGGATGGCCGCTGTCCGTGGCTTGGCAGGGGACACAGAGAGGGCAGACTGCGGGGTCTCCCCCGTGCTGCTCCGTGACCCTCTTAACCACTCTGGCAGTAACAGTGCCACTTTACAACTCGGTCTCCTTTGGCTGTAAAGTTGGAATGTTACGGCCAGCCGCCTTCGCAGGGGTGAGCCTCATCAACTCAGGGGGCACAGGCCAAAGGAAGAGGCTGCAGAAATGCCTTAGCAGGCTGGTAAAGCTCCGATCAGCTCGAATTTAGCCCCAATAGTTTAAATTTTAAAGCACACCCCACCCCCGCCTTTCGTAGGGAAGGTGGTTCAAACCAGATGGTTTGAAAGGAGAGGTGATTGGGTAATGTTATAATGCCCTCCAGGGTCCATGTCACACAGCAGCTTGGCAAGTGTGGGGCCCCACCCAGAACGCCCTGCCCTGCCCCCCCAAACAGTAAGACTCAACCTTGAGTGTTACATAGTTTCTTCCTCCTTTTACATTGGAAGTAGTCCTGATCTTTCCAGTCTCCTGCTTGTCCAAGTCACCTTTCTCTGGGAGGTTTTCCCTGGACGTTTCCAGCCTCACCGCCCCCTTCCTAACAGAGGAACGAGGCTGGATTTCACCCACCTGATCTTCTGCCCAAACTGCTAGCATCGTCTGCCCACAGAAAACCACCTGGAAGACAAGGCCATAGATTTTGCTGGCTGGTGGCAGCAGGATGACAGGGGCATCCCTACGTGACCGTAAAGCCGCGTGTGGTGGTGCCTGCCTGGGATCCCAGCACTGGGGAAGCTGAGGCAGGAGGATCAATGAGAATTCAAGGCCAGCCTGGGCTACAGAGTGAGACTGTCTCAAAAAAACCACCAAGAAGACCATGGGTCTTGCTATCTGTCTCTTCTGGGGTTTCCCATCTGGAAAAAGCTGCCCGCTGGTGGTGGGAGAGGCTCCCTTCACACACCACCTCCTGCTCCCCCATTCATGGGGAGCTTGGTAAGCAAGGCGGGGGAGCACCCTGCACACCAGCTCACTCCACTCCTCACCATTCCCAGTTCAGCAGGCTGTGGAGCACCATATGGCTCCGTCCTGAGGGACCCCAGAGGGCAATGGCTGTTGTCAAGAACCCCTCACTGCTGAACTCACACCTGTCTCCCACACATAGTGTAGTCGCCTTTTCCTTCATTCTCAAGATCCTTCCAAAACTGGGTCCACCTTCCTTCACCCAGCCCCTAAATCTCTCAGGACAAATACTCTGATTCCCTGCAGCAAAAGCCCCCCCAAAGACCTTATGCCTAGGCGACCTTCCATGAGCCAACAATACCCATCCTGACTGCTCCAGAGAAACATAGCCACCAGCTGCGGGGAAGGCAATCCAGCAACACATTTCTGCACACTTCAACTTGGATCTCCTTAAATGGGGCTGGGCCAGCCACTACCTACAGGATTACCCTTGAGGACAAAGGAGGTGGGTAAAGAGAGAGCCAACTAGAAGTCCTAACCATCAGGCTCCATCACTGTTATTACTCTCGGCTCTTCTAAATGGAGGGAGCCCTGTGCCCTTGGTCGCCCATCTAGGCAGATGTGGACATGGCTGTACTATCCTCGGTTGAACACTTGCTTCCTGTAGCACAGTCATACAACTTGCAAAACATACATCCCATAATTTATCATGGTGTGCCATACTATACCTCACAGAGGAATCACCATGGCAACATTTACAAGTCACCGTGGCAACATAGTAACTTCACTACTGTTGCAGGCATGCCCAGTGAGCCCGAAACAAGATGGGACAGTGTGAGACTTGAGGGTCACCCAAGATGTCAATTCGCACTGCAGGTAGCTCTATCACCTGCAGCAGAGGTCGGCCTTGTTCCGCTTTATGCGTCTCGCTGCTCCAAACTCAAAGTGGTTTACAAAGCATGTTGGTGTTCACCGGGGAGAGTAGCTTCCGAGGCCAAGATGTCCTGTCCAGCCCCTTGACTCAGGCAGACCTCCTCCAGCGCCTGCTCAGGTGGTGCCAATGAGCAGGTTCTAGGTGCCCCCCCAACCCCTGCCCAGCCAAGTGGCTGATGAGGGACACAGGCGGTCACTTATGTCAGGAAAGTAGCAGCCAATGCCTTTATCCCTCCAAAATGCCACATCTGATGGCTCCAACCAATGAACTTTCAAGTGTGAGTAGCCTTTTCGCTCCTTTTTTCAATTTCTAAAATGGAAATCTAACTTAGCCACCCATACTACCATAGAGGCCAAGTGAAAAGCCTGCCGTGCACCATGGCACACCTGTAACCTCAGCAACTTGGGAGGCTGAGGCAGGAGGATAGCAAGTTCAGGGCCAGGGGCAGCCTGCGCAGCACAGAAAGAGCCTGTCTCACAATAAAAAGTAAAAGGGGAGGTAGGGGCGCTGTGGCTTGGCTAGGTGGACAGCTCAGCACTAGAGTGCTTGCCTAGCATGTGCAAGGCCCTGGGTGCAACTCTCCAGTACAGGGGGGAGAGGGGAATCCTGACTTTAGCCCTTTCAAGTCCATTTATTTCTTTTTACCAGTCCCTCCCAACAAGAGTCACCCACCATCGCAGAAGCTATTGGTGTTCCAGGAGTGGCAGGCTGCCGAGAAGGGAAAAGGTTTAAGGGACGCATCCCGTACCCTTACGATGATCCCTGCTTCACCCCAAATCCCCACCTCTGCCTACATATGCACATAGCTTGGTTTTCACCCCCGTTGACATCTGTCAGCTGCAAATTAACTGGGTCTTCTTGGCTATCATGGATCAGGAGGCCTTGGGCAGCTGAAAGGCTTCAGCAGCAGCAAGGACCATAGTTCCTTTAGGGTATTCCTCCTGGTCAGTCACAAGCCCAAGTCCTCAGGAGGGTCTGTGTATAGTGACCCTCATCCTTCCTCTGCTCTCTGGACCATGGCACATTACCTGTGGAGCACTAGGTGGTAATTCCTGGCTTTTACGGCTGGCTGGGCCCTGTCCTTCAGTGCTCCACGAACAGCCCATTGTTTGAGGCTTGGAGGGGCCCGGGGAGCACTCTGTGAATCATTTGGCCCTTCACCCTCCTCCTATTGGCCACCCTGATCCCTTTTTCTAGGTTCAGCAGGAAACATGGACCTCCCTAGAAAACAGGCAGGTGTGGGGCTGAGATTTGGATTTGAGGGCAGGAGCCCCCCTGGATCTGGCCATGTTATTCCAAAACCAGAGAAAGGGCTAGCAGACTTGAAGCTAGCTAAGTTCCCACCCCTTCCTCCAGCCTCCCTTGCCATCCACTCAACCAGAGCACAGTGGACGTCCCACTTATGGACAGTTCCCTCCCAGAAGCTTGTTCTTCTCAACTCTACCTCACCCAAGAGCTGGTGTTTCAGCGCAATTCAGAAGAGAGGTAGCTTTGTGTCTACCTGGAGCACCAGAGAGGAGGGAGGCTTTCTTTGCCACTTCATCCAAGAGCAGCACGGACCCTCTACTGCCCCGTCTCCATCCTGGGAGGTGGAGTCCAAGGAAGCTTCAGGTACATCGAGAGTCCTTACCACTTGGCAATGGCCACCACTTACCAGCAACAGAAACTACCTTTTCAGGACTAACTCACAACAAAGGAGTCCTGGTTTAGTTCAACCAGGAGCCTGGCCAGTGGCCTTTGTTGGATCCCAAAGATGGGGGAAGCAGAGGAAGGGTGTGCTTTGGACGGCCAGAAGCACATATTCCCTGACCACAAATCCTTCCCAAATTCCACCAAGCACAACTGTGCTACGACGGCAAGGGCACGGAGCATTCACACACCCAACATCCCTGTCTAGGAAGGTTTTGCACCCGGTGTTCTCACCACTCACCCCAACACTCGGATTCACCTTTGCCAGGCCTCAAGCCTCAAGCATGCCCATTTAGGGAAGAGAAAAGACCTTCTCTAATTGCTGCTGACACATCCTATCCCCTGGAAGTTTTGTGAGCAACTACCAACATGAAGTCCCCTGTGGTGGGCCTATGGGGGGAATGAAGAGTGCTCTGAGGAGGGTGCTGCCTCCCCTCCTCTCCACATCTCACCTCCAGGACATGAGCCACTGTCTGTTGAGCAAAGCCTCTTCACATATGCCAACCACACTCTTGGATTCTGTGGCCAACTCCTAGTGATGGCATGTGAACTGGACACAGTAAATACCTGCTCGTCTTGATGGCACCTTCGTCATCCTCCGTCCCATCTCAACAAAACCTATGCTTTGGAGGGAGGAAACAAGTTCTCTCCATCTCATAGCAGACTGTCACTGTGGGGGCAGGGGGAATAGCTGAGAAGTGACATTCCTCTGTGACAGAGCAGAACGGATCCCTACCACCTGTTTCCTATGGCCTTATCATGCCATGTTAGATGGTTACTAACTACGGGCCTTGCATTTCTTTGCGAAGAGAGATGTGCCCAGGAAAAAATCTTCCACACATGCCACATTCCTGGCTGCCACAGTGTTTAAAAGGAAAAGCAGCCCTCCACTCCATGGTTGGTAAAAGCAGCCCATTTCTCCAAAGAGTCCCCAACTGGACCTCAGGCCATCATATGCGAGTCACCTCCTCTTGCCTCTCTGGACCCTGAGAGCAGGGTGGTCCCATTCTGACTGACAAGGTACCACAAGCCAGCTGTTCGGGTTTACTTACATCTCTCAGTGTCGTTCTGGTCGGCAATGGCCTCCTCCAGGGCGACCGACTTTGGCTTTTTGTCCTGATTTCCTTTCAACCTTTCCCAGTCAGCTTGGCTGAATTTGCACACCTCGGAGTCTTTGGTTGTGGGATGGCCACCTTCCCTTTCTTTCATCTCCAACTCTGAGAAGCGCATCATTGCACGCTAGAAAGAGAACGGAGATGGGAAAGAAAAAACAAAAAACATCTTACCATAAAAGCTATTTCATGTGCCTTACACTAAAGGAAAGGATTTTCAAAGAAAAGTTTGCCCAAAACCAACCACAATTTATGAGATACAACTCAGATATTTTAAAGTTTAACAGATTAAATTTAAGCGTATCTATATGTAAGTAGCCACACATTCTTTATCCATAAAGTCGTGTGTTTATAGATATAGATGCGGTGTGTATGTATAATCATACATACACTATTGCATAGAGACAGACATTGTCTTTTGAAGGTAAATAAAACAAAACAAAAACACAACGCAAAGAAAACAAAAGAAAAACACAACAGAAAAGAAACAAAATGCACAATGAGTAAAGACGACCATGGCCCACAAACTTCCCTTTGTATATTTGGAAATGAAATTTAACTCAAAAGGTTTATGGAAGATTCTAGTAATAAAAATTTGAAGAACTGACCTCACAGTAAGCAGCGGGTAGACATAAAATACTGTCCTCTTGTAATCCTTCCATCTATGTAATTAAAATGGGCACTCAATGGATCATTTAGATAACTTCATCCATTTTTATCATCATAAACCAATTTTTTTCTTAACATTGCAAAACAATTTGGCTTTATTCATCTTTTAATTAAAAGTAAAATATCTTAAGGAAACTCCTATACAACATCTATCATAATTCACTAGCAAATTAAATACATACTCTATCCCTTTAAGCGAGTTTTTCCTTTTTCTTTCTTTTTGATGAAAAAACAAAAAAACTGCACGATTCCCACAGACATGCGGCTGCTACACGTCTCCATCAAGTATCAAGTAAGGCATGCTAAGCAGCACTCCTAGACACATTTGTTATCTTACAGGCAAAGAAATCAAAGCAACTGATAGGTAAATGTCATGCAGTCTTTAGACATCCCTCATAATAATTAAAACTTCTTATCGGCATTCCAGTAGACTTCTCTTATCATCTACAGAATAACTTTAAAGTATCGAGACACACGAACTTCCTAAGAGCTACCACTCTCGTCCCCTTACTGAACACATTCCATACATTCAAATTACCATAAGCGTCATTAACCAAATCTGCCTGGTGACCTGTCCTACCACACTCCCCCAATCCTCTTTACACATTACAAAACTGACAACCAAGAAGGTCAGTGAAATTCGGGTCGGGGGCTCACCTGCAGGGCTCTCTGCTCCCGGCTGAGCTGACTGGAATCTGCATACAGTTCGGTAGTGACACACTTGAATCGGTCACCCACGTAACCCGCCGAGTTCGCAATTCTCTTTGCCAGCTTAGATGGCTTTGGTTTCAGAACTTTGCCATCATTTGATTCTGCCTCGTCAGCTCCATCTTTGGTATAGGTGGGGGTCACGTCCACACTGGGAGGGGCACCGCCCACGCAAAATGGTTTAGGATCCTCTTGGTTTTTACCAAAAGTTACAGCAGGGCCATCGTTCCCCAGAGTTGGCTCTAGGAATGGAGTTGCGACTGGCATCCCTAGGTTCTCTTTGTTGGTTCCTGCTGGAACACTGTCCTTGCCTAAGCCAAAGACCGGCTGGCTGGGAGCCTGTTTGAAAGCATAAGTTTCATGGAAGTCACTGATGCGCCCCAGCTCCTCTCTCAGAGAGATGAAGTCACGGTGCGGCTGCAGCGCTGGGTCGGCGGGGGGCTTGGCAGGCTCTGTGCTCTGGCCAACGCTCTCAGCTGCGAAGCTGGGTTTGGACACATTCACCTCAGTTTTAGCGTCTGACTCTTCTCGGAGGAGGTCCACATAAACAAGCTTGTCGCTCTTAACGACAGTCTTCCCTTGATTCCAGCTGGGGTTTGGCTTCAGGTTCTTGTCAGCGGGGACTTCGGGGTGTAACTTGGTGCTGCTGGCTTCCAACATCTCAGAAAACCGAGTGCGGAGGGTCGGCTCCTCGTAGCGGGCCCTCTCATGGGACCGGGACCTCCTCTCTGGCTTCTCCTCTTTAGTGATCTCTATGGGCGTGTGTGGAATCAACATGGGGTGCACCATGCCTAAACCCAGGGCATCTTGGTAGGTCACAAACTCTGGCCGGCCCGTGGGCAGCCCATAGGGCAGGCCAGGCTTTGGAGCAAGGTGTCCAGGAAACAGACTGCCATTGGGTAACAAAACTGGGTGAGGGTACACTGGTCCTTTGCCATGTAAAGGGAGGGGACTTATAGCGATACCCTCAGGTGCTGGGTAAGGGAGGTAACTCCTAGGGTAGGGAATTGGTGGGGACCTGAATGCTTCATTTGGAGACAGGAATATTGAGCTTGGCGGGAGGCCATTCTCGTTCGTTTTGAAACTCGGTTCTGGGTTGCTGGCTTTGGCGCCCTTGCTGCTGGTGCTGCCACTGTGCTTGGCAGGCGTGGTTGGGGGCTGGCCCACGTGCTGAATGACGGATGGCATGGTGTCCACAGAGCTCCTGCTAGTCTTGGTGCCATCTGCATTGGCATTGGGAGCTGGCGATGCAGAGGCTGGGCGGCCTGCACTCGACACTGAGACCGAAACGTTAGTGATCACAGCGTCTGTGCCGCCCATGCGGGGACATGACGAACTCCGCTGCTGCGGTATCGCCCAGTCTAACGCCTTGTTTTTCAGAGACATGCTTTTGCTGTTGTTCTCTTCATTAGGACTTGGTCCAGGCACCACCCAGGAGGAGGGAGCAGTGCTAATGATTTCTGATCTATAGATAGCACAGCCATTTCCTGGAGGAGATAATGTTTCTTTTGGAATCTCACTTCCGGAGAGCACTAAGCCACTTCCAGCCCTGCTGTGAACCAGGACCGTGGGAGCCATCTTTTTCATGTGGTCAGCTTTGGAAGCATCTACATCCACCACTTTAGAAGACAAGTCGAGTGGCTTATCTGTGACATCTTTGGTAACGGTCTGCTTCTCCAACAGAGGAGGTGAGCCCCCATCTTTTCTGTCTTGAACTGTTGTCTTCCGGTTGTGCCCGGAAACTGCTTGGGCACTTTCGCTCCCTTCTGGAGCCTTGGAGTACTTGCCATTGGAGACCCTGGCCGTGGGGAACTCGCTGCTGGATGCCATGTATGGCTTCGACAGGGTCACCGAGGGGGACGTGGAGATTCTAGCATAGTGCTTGTGGAACTCCGAGTAGGTGTCTGTTGTGGGCTGGGTGGGAAGATGGACACGGGGTGAGGGCCGAGGGGAGGGGGGCAACAGGAGAGCTGCGTCCCCTGGCAGGCCACTGGTGACTGCCTTGGCAGAGGGCACCCTAGGCTGTTTACTGTTCTGGATATGAGGATAGGCATGGGAATCAACAGGGTTCCCAGGGCTGACGCCCATCTTCCATGGGAGGCTTTTGTCTGCGCAGTGGACAAGAGGTGGGATGGCTGGGGAGGCTGAAGGTGTTGAAAGCCTCATGGGTGAAGCCAAGGACGATGGGATGTGGGGGCTGACGTAGTGAGGGGGCGGCAGGTAGAGGAAGCGCTCCCCATTGGTGCAGACCGGAGAATACAGTGGCTGGGCCAAGCTGTAGGACTGCTGAGGTAGCAAGGCCTTGTACATGTTCAGTGAATACTTATTTGGCGAGTCAAGGAAAGGATAGATGGCTGGCGTGGCCCCCTCCATGTAAGGATTGACCCAGGGCAGCCGCAGGTAACTAGCACCGTTGATGTTGAGAGGGCTCTGTTTGTCGCTGGCAGGCCTGTCCAAGCCCAGAGTTTCTGCTGCGGCTACAGAACTTTTTTGTATTCCAGGCGGTGTTTTGTATATAGCACAGAAGCCATTTGGGGGTTTTCCAGAGACAGCAGAAGCCTCCACTGTCTCGGGTGTGTTCGGTTTGAACTGTATCTCTGGATTTCTTTCGGAAGAAAACCCAAGGCCGCCAAGAGTGCTCGTGGCAGCCTCTCGACCTTTCTCTGCGCCCAGTCCACACAAGCTGGAATAGACGATGTTTCCAGGGACCCGGAGCCCTTCCCGGATGAGGCCAGAGCGGTCCATGCTCAGCGCTGCCAAGCCATCGATCCGATGGGCTGTACTCGCGTCCACCTTTGCAGAACAACAACACGCATGTTACTCAGTACATTCTTCAAAGCGGCAGCACCCACTGTGAAGGGAAGCCGCCAGCTAGGTCACAGGACACTGGCCTTGCTGTCTCAGTAGAAAAGGTGAAAGATAAGATTCCTGGGGTCCCCTGCCCCTCTTCCCATATCTGAACCCCTTTGCAGCCTGCCTTTTCACCACTATTCAACCAGTACCCTGCAAGCTCAGAAAATGCTGATCCCTTCGGACTCAAAGCCCATACATTATTTTGGTCATCTATGAACTCTGGAAAATTCACTCTTTCAGCAAAAATTCTGTGCTGCAGCAGGGAGGACACCCAGTGCAATATTCTCTGCATAACCCTCATGGAGTTCAGGCCTCACACCTAACCCTGTGGGGTCTGTTAGGTTCGAGGGGGGCGTTCGCTTCATTTTTCCTGGGCATGGGAAAGTATCATTTCACAGGACAAGAAACAATCTTCAGTAGGACACCAAGAATAGCTGTCTCATTTCTAAATCAATAAAGAGGCCAGAGGTCAAACTGCGGTTGCATCTTTTGACTTCCTCTCCCTGGTGCCCTGTGTTTTAAGGTTTACTGGAAAGGTAAACCCTAAGGGGTTACTTGGAGGCTGGAAATTCATCCATCTAGGAGCCCTGCTGTAGTAGGTATCTTAGAGAAAACGTGGCTGCACCCATTCCACCAGTCACTAAAGACTGGACACCTATGGGGCAGAGCACATTAAAATGAGTGTACCTCTAGGAAGAACTTGGATGCGGGCCCTGTCCTATACTGGAGGCTTCCTACTCAGCCTTGCTCTGAAGCCCCTCTAGGTCCCTTAATGGTATGCAAATTAATGCAAGATTGATTATAGATCACTGATATTCAGATATCACATCAACAGAAGCCATTAATCTCTTACCACGTTGTGGTTCAAGGGATTCTCTTCCCTCAGTTCCAGTCTGGCTTTTGAAGTGTCACCATCATTTACGGGAATTTTCCTATTAAAAGGATAACAGCAATTTAATGAAAACTTTTCTTGAAGAATCCATCTCTCATAGGTCCCCCTGGACCACACCAGTTTTTACTAACCCCATTTTCCTTAAACTGTCCTTAACCTGCCCTACCATGACCCATATTGAAAGCTGCCCCCAAATGGTGATTCAGCTTGCCCCGGAAAAACAAAGGAAGGGCAGGCCTTTCATGTGTGGGGACATGAATCACAAACACGTCTCCAAGGCAGGTGAGCCAGAAATTAAGCACAACCATTTCTCCTTCATGATCTTTTTCTCTAGAGAGGCCAAATGCTGTCCTAGGCAACCCTTCATAAGCCGTCCTGGATGGTAGACATTAAGTAAAATGGCCACAGACCAACGTGGGGAACGCAAGTCCAGAATCTAGGGGCCAGGCTCGTCACCTACCACTTCTGAGTTAAACCATGCGGAAGGCTTTCAAAACTTTTCCCAAAACGAAGTTAGGGATCAGGTCCTAGGAAACTGGTTTCTATGGTGATAATGAAGTCATATTTGACTGCCTTTATCAAAATGACGGGGGGGGGGGGGATATACACACTAGTACCACAGAAATGTCAGCTTCTCCAGGCTGAAGAGGAAGTTGCACATCTGTGCCAGGCTGCTGCGGCTGCCCTGGGACTTGTTATCAGAGAGCATCGATAAAGAAAGCGCTCCGTGCCAACTTCCAAATCCCCAGGATGACATCGCTGACAAGCAGCAGAGGAAAAGTTTCACTATTACCCCAAAGACCAGCTTCAATCATCTACTGTTTAGCTGTCTCCCTCTCCCTCCAAAATTACTGATTAGAAAGCGTAACAGCTGTCGGGCGACTAAAACCAGGGGCCAATGGCGTCATGGAACCAGCAGCAGAGGGCAACCCGAAACCCCAAGCTCCCAGGGAAAGGGTGGCCATCTCCCCATTTATTACTAAGCAAACTATTTGTTTTAAAAGCACAACGAATGCCGATCCACCTGGGCCCACACTCCTGACATTTAGAGTTAAAGCAGCATATAGACTGGGATTAATTCTCCTTCATAAATATGAAATAATAAATTAAGGACGAAAGTGCACTGAAAGGCCGCTTTAGGGGCTAATCTTTTAAAGGGCGGCAATGCTTCGCTGAGCCAGGTTGCCTGTTAAAACTGTAAATCAAGGGCCGCCAGCTAGGCGGGAGATCTCTCTCTCCCAGTCCTTCCGGGCCCCCTCTGGCTTCGAGAAGGTGAGGGGGGCTTGGGTTTGGCCCTGTTCAAAAGCGTGGGGGAGGGGACCAGCTTTCCCTGCCCAGACCTGGACCCAGGTGGGCACATTCACCTGTCTTCACTCGTCCCACACATGCGGACCCTCTCGCTGTTCATCCAGCTGTGAACGTTCCCATACAGGGGGGTTGCTGAAAGCATGTCGTCTTCTTGGATGGCAGCTTTGCTTCAAGCGTCTAGTCTGTTTAAAAAAAGAAGAGAAAAAAAAAAAATCCCAGGAGGTTGAGTGAAGGAGAGCCAAACGGGGAACTAGAGAAGGCCTCTTTCGAGGCAATTCATACAGGATGCAGACTGTGCTTGATGGTCTACAGATGTCTATGAGCCAAGGACCCACCTGACCGAGGCAGCGGGGGAGGGGAAGAGTTTAAAGCTAACATGCAGCCCCCATCCAAGGCAAGGCACACACTGCACGGCCTGCCCGCCCCTTCCCCATCCTCAGAAAGTAAGTGTACGGTAGTCAAGAAAAAATATTCATTCTTGCCACTTGCTGCAGAGGGAAGCCTTCATTCAAGGGGGAGCTGTGACAATAGCCATAGGGACTACTGCCACAGGATGCTGGATCACTGGTAGGCATACACTAATCTTTCTTGGGGCTGATGGTAGAAGAAGGCACAACACTGAGGTGGCAGTGGGAGACCTAGGGCTCAAATGACGATATATTTCTAGGACTGAATTTCCAAGGCTGTTGTGTGTGCAACTTACAGATCAAGGGTGAAAAAGAGTCGGTGGGCTGGTGAGCTGCCCCACCCGAGCCCTACATTAGATTAAGCACCTAAACCGAGTGGTTTTGCCTGGGTGGTTTTGCCTGGGAGCTGCAGAGGGAGGCGGCTGAGTAATTCAATGACGCCTGCTCGCTGGGGACAAGAAATCATTAGCGAGTGCAGAAGTCTTTGCAGCCCAGGCTGATGGGCTCCGAGCTGCTGGCACAAGGGAAGCGGGCAAAAGCCACCCGTTTTCCACCTCCGGGGAGGAGGCGGCTGCAGAGACAGAGGCGCTCAGACCACCTCCCCCCCCCACCTTCTCTGCCCACTGCCCCCACCCACATCACATTCTAGTTTGCTGCATGAGTGAAGGGTCAGGACAAGCTGCATTTTATTAACAGGATTATCACGGCGCGTGATTTATCCTCGTGCAGGATTTTAATTGCTCTTTGGAGGTTGAGCCGTTTCTTTTGACTGCGCTTCAGCCCATATCCTGCTGTTAAATGCTGGGTTAATAAGTAGGGGAGCCTTTAATGCCTGAGACCGATGGCCCTCGGCAATTCCCTGCTCACAAACACATTTCAGTTTCCCTTGTCCAGGACTGGCCAGGGCATTTTTCCACAGGACCCAAACCTGAGTGTGAAATAATTGGTGTGCAGATCATCAGGGGAACTTTTCTTTCTCCTCCCTCATACACCCACCCACACAGTTTCCGAAAGCCCAAATGTTCCCTTAAGTCGACACATTTCCTTTGTTAGCAGGAGAAAATATGCAAATGCTTGCTTTTACACTTTAGCACCCGGAGGAGCAGACTGCCAGGTCGATTGGTTGGAGGCACCGGCCTGGGGACTCTTCTGCCACAGTGACTGAGGGTGGGAGTGGGGGTAGGGCCTGGAAGGACAGAATCCAAAATCTAGGCTATCTTCCTGCATTTCTTTGTCCTAACTAGGTCTTTTGTCCACCAGCAACCCCCATCGGCCCCCATCCGTAGAACTACGTCTGTTAATCAAAACCCACACGCACCGACACACCACGCATAGTTAGAGCTCAACAATGAAGCTGGAAGGGAAGGAAGGGCCCGGAAGAAGAGGCAGAAATCTGCAGAGGCGGCAGGCGGGGTGGACTTGTGAGAAGCTATTTCCCTAGAAAGGGTCCCTTTCTTTAGATAGACGGGGGCGTTTCCAATGGACTAGCCACAGCACCCCAAAAAAGATTGACTGGAGTGTTAGGGAAGGTCGTTGGGGGTGCTCGTGGGCTCTTCCATCTTTAAAAGTCACAAAACAAGCAGGGAAGGCCACATCACCAGTGTGGGGCAGAGCCCCAAGGCACATCCCATGGGGTTTCCCCTTCCCAACCTCTTGCTGCCCCTTCTCATGCCAAACGGAAGGTATTCTGGGTGGCCTGATGGACAAAGTGGAGCACTGCTCCTCTTGCATGCCCTGGGCGTTCCTGGCATGCCCTGGGCGTTGAGTTGTGGCTGTGGGACCATACCACGCCACGCTTTCCCTGTGCATCAACAAAATGCAGAAACTCCACCAGGAGCACATGGGTCCAATCAAGTCCCAGGAAAGGATGAGGGAGGCATAAGCCGAAGAAAAGTCTGTTCTGGTGTCCCAGTTCTTAAAACTCAGCCTCCCCTTGATATGAACTATGTCCTACACACTTCCCTGAGTAGCCATCTTGGGAGGAAGCACCTCAGGGCACTTTACCGACCACCCAGCGCAAATGGCCAGTGACCGCTTCCCTGGAAAGGGTGTTTGTTTCTCCAGAGAAGAGAATGGACTCAGAGGAAAGAGGATGTAGTCAAGAGGTGCCTGGGACCACAGGGTGCTCCACGCTTTGCCCCTCTCCCAAGCTTATCCTTTGGGGTTTTCAATACTAATGCCACACACAGATAAATGACACCAGCCATCAGAAGGGAGGTGTTCTCATATGCACAGGGGTAAGGAAGGTTGAGGCCAGGAGTGTAGTTCAGTGCCTCTCTCTGTGTGTGTGTGTGTGTGTGTGTGTGTGTGTGTGTGTGTGTGTCTTGGGGGGGAGAAGGCCTGAGCATAAAGAAGCAAAGGGGGTGCACTTTGTTACAGCCTGCTGTGCACTACACACACACATACACACACATATAATCTTTAGCTGCCCCATGAACTTTTTGTGAACTGTTTAAAAGTGGAGGTCTGTTGAACAAACAGCGGCGCCACTGCCAGCCATAATTTCATTGCAACAAGCTAAGGACTTTTAACTCTTCAGGTGCCTGGCCAAAGACGAGCAGAGGAGAAAGCGCCAATGATCAGTGGCCCTGCCTGGCAGGAGGCCCTTCTCCAGGGTGACAAACAAGAGCAGCCCAAGCCCCCAGCAGGAACATTCTCAGCAGAGGCCAGCTTCCACCAAGGAGTTGTTGAACAACAGGAATTACCATCACCCCACACCGGAGGTTTCCCTGGGACGCAGAACAAGGCAACACTGGGGTAAGAAACAGAAAGAGGCAGAAGGATAGCAACACTCACCCCACCGCATTTCTAGAAGCTGCTGTTGAAATAGCTGGGGACTTTAATTTTTTTTAAAAAGCCTCCAACACAAAGTGTTTCAAAACTGACTCTGCTGCCACTTGGTTGTAGGATATGGTGAAGAGGGCAAAAGACCAGGTTCCCGTGACAAACAGGGCACTGCAAGGCACTTTGCTGGTCTGTGTAACAGGCTCATTTGCCCTTACTTTCCAGTGCCCCCCCTTCCACATGCAGGCTATGCTTCTAGAAGTGCCAAGGTGTGTGAAGTCACTCATGAAACGCACTTTACAGGCACCAGCCTGTTCCCAGGGTGATCTGCTACGCTTTACCTTGGCTCTGGGTTTTAACCCTTTGTTCCAGTAGTGAAGCGAAGGGGCAAGGGTGGGTGGCTAGTTCCTACCAAACAGACTGCGAACTGCAGTGGCTGCCTGCTGAACACCCAGTTCTGGGGGAGACCTGGCCAGCACATCTCAAGCACACATAGTAGGTGTGGCTGCCAGCTCTCCAGAGGCGGTCAATTGAAAAGCAGGGGGCACTTTGGTCACCTGGACGGACTTTGAGCAATCAATTGCTCTGGAGCCAAAGGTTATGGTTAGAGTACCTGTGCCAGGCCTGGAAGCTGGGGAAGAAGGGCCTGAGTGGCAGAAGGGGATCAATCAGAGGGATCAGGTTAGGGCCCACCCCCAACTTTGGCATCCCTGGGAAAGGGGACCCTTCTACCCCATGAAAAGACCTGAGGGGTTCCCAAGCAGTACCTACAGCCACCATTTCACTGCTTCCTGCCCGAAGGCCAGCACTGTGGACTGAAGTAAAGGAGAGAACTCCACTCTTTCAAGGTTAAGATGCACTCTTCCATACCCAGAGAGCGAGTTAAGGAGGAGGAGCCCTGCACCAGGCCCCTTCCCATTGTTTCACCCTTGAGGTGGCCACTGGTTAAATCTGCACCAGGAAGAAAAGCATTGCCACGGAATCATCCCGAAGTCCAGAACTCAAACCACACCACCCTGCTCTTTACTCAAACACTGATGGTGCCCCTTGGTTGGGTCTTTTCAAAGTTTTCTCAGTAGGCTCCTCTGGCCCCCATCCATCAGGCAGCTGTCCAGCCAGCGGCCTGAACAGGCAGCAAGGATTCCAGCCAGTGTGTTGGGGGCCTCTTTAGGTAAGGGCTCTCACCAAACAGCTGCTTCTCTGTGTAGAACATGCAGGAAGAACATGGTCACCAGAGGCTCCCAGCTCTCAACCTCACCCACAGGGTGTCTCTGGGGCAGGTGGCTAAACCTCTCCAACCTTGGTCCCCTCTGTAAATATTTGGCCCTATGTTTTCCAGAGGCTTAAGCTGCACTATGGACTTGAGTTTTACCTGGCAATAGCTGGTGCTGGCCACATTTGACCCCATCAAATAGCGTCTGACTCCACGGAACATACTGTGTAACTGGCCCCAAAATGGCTTCAGGGTCTCTTTGCAGTAGTCCCAAGACCTCACGGGGGAGGCTGAGGCAGGGAGCAGAGGGGCCAGGCCAGGGAGGGATGGCCTTTAGCAGAGTCGTATGGATCTCTGCTGAATCCCAAAGCTAGAGCCAGCCCTCCTGGGGCTGCTCCAAACCCACACTGAGTCACAGCAGCACCAGCTTCTGGTGTCAAGGAAGGGAGGGGTGAAAATGTTCCTATTTTAGAATGTTGGGGGGAGGGTCTGTGTGGGGGTAGGAAATGAGAAGAAAAAGCTTTCCCATGTGCGCAGTGTGGGGCGGGTCCTCCCCGGTTGCCTTCCTGAGTGTTATATCCCTAGGGAGTAGGGGACCCCCAAGCTGCTCCCAGGCCCAGGGCCATCTGAGCTTCCAGGGGTATAGTGGAGGAAGGTCTCGGGCCTGACCCCTCCCCAACCCCATGGAGCTGCGGGGAGGTTTTGGAAATGTGACACAGCCTGACCAGGTGTACCAGGTGCCCTGTCTTGATGTACTCTAAGCCCATAATAACGAGGGTCTCTGGGGGCGTCCCTGTCCATGCTAGCAAGTTTTGTATTAGTAACAGAGTAAGCCAGGGAGCAGAAGAGGAGGGGATCAGGAAACTTGGGCGGTCCTGACCTTTCCAGCACCCAGAACCTTCTCTGCCTCCTCCCACAGCACCTGGGTCAGAACTGAAAGCCACCAAGGTGGAGAGTGAACTTGGCCCTCAGAGTCGGCAAGGGAAAGAGGGGGAGGGGCGCCCCTGCTCTGCGTGCCTCTGCAGAGCGCGATCAGGTCTGCAACAAAGGGATGTTCTCTCCCACCACACACACCCCTGCTGATCAAGGCTTGCCCACCCCTCCACCGTGGTCCTGGTGTGGGAGGCCATGGCACACAACCATGCCCTCACAACGCGCCCCTCCCAAGCCTTCCAGGAACTCCCAACAGTTTTTCCCTCTGGCGCCCGACCTCCCCTATCCCCTGACCCTAGTTAACCCCTCAGACCCTGCGCCCCCCCCCCCACCCCGTGCACCTCTGTGGTCCCCTTTCCTGAGCTTCTACCGCACCTTCTGTCCCTGCCACCGAATCTCGGACAAAAAGAAACTTTAGGTTGGGTTCACTGAGAACCTGAGACCTCACGGAAATGCTGCCAAGCCCGTGGAGGAATCGGCACTGCAGACCCCTCCCACCTTCGTTCTGGGCTCCCTTCCGATCAGACTACAGAGTTGCTCCTCTGGAGCCTCCCCTAGAAAGTTGTGAGCCAAGTGCAGCCAACTGCCAAGGGAGGGGTGTGGAGCCTGGGTTCCGGGGAGCGGAGGCACTAACAAGGATGGACCGAGAGTGATCCAACAGGCACCCGCACCTCCTCCAGGTAGAGCCCAGGCGGTCTCTCCAGCTCTGAGACTGGGATGGACACTTCCCCTTCTGGGATGGCAGGTCCTGGTCACACATTGGCTTTTTGTTCCTGTTGCCCTCCTTCAGGTGGTGCCATACCAGAAGTAGTCAGGGAACTACCTGTGTATGTAAGAGGGCCGGGGTGGGGGGTGGGGGGATTTGGAAACAGGTGTCCCTCAATGGGAGGCCATCAAGCACCAGAAACCTCAGAGGAAATCCAGGAATCCTCCTTTACTACCACCACCCCCGGCAAAAAAAAGAAAAAAGAAAAAAGAAAAGAGAAAGCCTCACATACCCACTTTGGTTAAGTTAGTCCCTTCAGAGCTGAGTTCCTATCCTAGAGTCTACACAACACCCCCCCCAAGGTACAAATCATGAGTAAATGCTCCACAACAAGCCTCCAAAGGCCATGTGAATGTACTTCTGTTCCATCAGGGCTTTGTAGGAGTAAAACACAGTTAATGCCACCCCCCAACAGAACGGAAGAAGCTACATCACAAGACTAAGAACAGCGATCATTAGTATACACGGGAAGCACAAAGGAACTTTGTAACATGTAAGGTGGGGGTCCTGCGGGTCTGCATGCAGGTTCCTTGCCTATTGTGCAAAGCCTGGGAGTCCTGGGAAGGCTGAGGATGAGGGTCAGTGGGGGATAGGGATACCTACCTCCTTTACAAGGAACAATAGGAATCCCATGTCGGCTATTCAGTCTTGGAACTCAAATCACCCCAAAACAAAGCCATGGAACAACTGTGCTATACATGGGGGCCCATGAATTTTTGTGGCTGTCCAGGGCTTAATTACTCCTCCTTGATCGGTGGGACTAGACATGACACCGCCAAGGTTAAAATGCCCCGAACAGCGCCGAGCAGATGTGAGCGAGCTGGCAGACGCGCAAATGAGGCCTGCCTCGGAGCACGATAACAAGTGACTAATACATTGCATATCGTTGAAAGAAAATTATTTTTCTCTAATTTGCATTTGCTTGGGGGGGGGAAGAAAAGCCAACCCGAGTCCCTCCTCACAAGCATGAGTCTAATCCTGGAAATACAGCCTGGCTGCTTTAAGAGAGCTGGAAGGAGGGAAAGACTGCCAGTGTTTTGGCGTTGCAGGCTTGTTTATCTTTCCGCCTTTCCTCCAAGGCGAAACTCGTTTTGCAAGCAACATTCCTACAGAAAATGGCACACGTCATAAAAAGAGACCAATTTATAGAACTGGCACTTAAGTTCATGTATCACTCCAGAAGCATCTCTCAGCTCCCCAAAGGGAACCCAACTGGATGGAGAAGTCTGCATGCAAACTCAAGAGGGTAGACCTGGGGCTGGGGATGGACTAGATTCGCAGATCGTAGGCTGTACCTCCAGGAGCCAGAGTCACATAGAAGGGCAGGGTGTAGCATTGACTCAGCTCTACAAGAGCCTCCAAATCCCAGCAGTGGCCAGGGCCCAGAAGGCTTCAACCTTGGGATTCCTGGGGGAGAGGGTTGAAGTTTTATACCCAGCTTGTCCCCAGGCAAGCCTAGAGTTCTCGGCTATCCACGCATTTCCAGGACTGGCCGACTGGGTGATGGCCGCGGTCAACTGCTCTCCATATCACCCTGGCGCCTGCCTGCAGGGCCTGGCCAGGGCCCAGGAACTCAGAGAAGCCCTGTGGCTGCGGGCAACTAGCTGGTACCCACAGAGTGGGTGGCACTGAAGGCAGGCCTCAGGACTGCACCTTTTCGTGCCGCAGCTGAAGGCAAATCCACTCTAGAGAATGGGGAGGTTGAGGGATGTGAGTCATTAAAAGCCAATCAGGCACTCCCTTCTCCAAAATTCACCCCCAGTCCTTTGTGACCCAAACCTGAATACTTGCATTTCCACCCTGGTAAATGGTGCCCGGTGCATAGAACACAGCACCAGCCTGTCTCTCACTTGTCTGAATTAACAGGGCCATGGCAGAGGGGAATGGCCTTCAGAGCCTCTGCGATCCCCAGAAAGCCTTCAGCTAGTAACACATTCTTTCCAATAAGCTTGCTTAGGACCGAAAGTTATTTTCCCCAAATCTTGCAAACTCAGTCACAAGCAGCGGAGGATCCAGGTCCTTGGATCCTGGCAAAACCCTTCCAGACAGTGACACTCACGACCCCCTGGGCCTTTCTCCTGACACCTCTGCCTAACAAGTTCCCTAAACCACAACACACAAACCATGGCACACCCCCACCCTGGGAAGTCAGAAAGGTGTTTGCTGGTGATGGGGGGGTGGGAGTGCCGCTGGGCTTTCTCTCATCTGAGGAAACCCTGTCCAGAAAGTGGCGGCCACCTCTGCAGCTCCTCAGCAGGCCTGCATAGTGCGCGCTTTGTGTAAGTGCTGAGGAGGCGCGCAGCGCTGCTCGCGCGCCAACAGCTGTCACATTATTTGCACTCGCTGTAAACAGCCTTCACATTCCCCCCTTACCACATAGTTAAAGCCAGACTAACAATCCACAGTTAGAGATCAAACCAACAACAGCAGCATTGTGTCTGCCTTCGCCTTCGCACCAAGTCCAGCAGCTGGCAGGTTTCTCCGGTACAAGGGACCCCCGCTCCCCCCCACCCCTCCCGGCTCTAGCCAAGGCCAGCCAAGGAAGTATGCATTTGTCAGTGCTGTTTGTTAAAGTCAAAGAGCACCGCCATTTCGCAGAGATTTCTCTGTGGTTTATCAGCCCTCTCCCAGAGTTTGCACCTTCTGGTAGCCTGGGGAAGTGCGGTGGGAAGAGAGGCTGCTCAGACTCCCAGGATGCTGGGCCAAGTGGGGGCTGGCCAGGCCAGGCTGAGGCTGAGGCTGAGCTGGGATGGCCCGCAGCTCTGTCAGAGGCCAGGCTGCTCTGTGCACTGTGTACTGTGCAGCCCCACGGAGGACCTCGACTGCCTCTGGTCTTTTGGAAATTGCCCAACTCACTGAATACTTACTGGTCGCCCCACTGATCAAAATGTCTCCTTTATGATTTTTGGTTAAGTTGAACATTTCCATAATCGTCATTATTAGCGCAAATTACACGCCTAATCGGTCCTTAAATAGATTTTAATTAAATAATCATACAAGGCTCATTTTATGACTTAAGAAAGGCATTACTTTTCGTTATAAACTTTCCACCAGGATAAAAAGCAACGATAGCAAATACGTGTTCTTTGAAAATCACCAATAACTGATGGGCAGAGTAGCCTGAAATGGACCCTGTTTTACCTCCTGGGATGGAAGCTGAGAGCAGACACATTGTAGCAGCACAACTTCCCTCCTGGGATGGGAGAGGCTCTCAGACTTTTGTCTTCTCTTTGGCCAGTAGAAATAACACCCTCACAGTATGGAGGGCTCTCTCCAGCTAGTGGCTTCTAGAGACCATGCCTCCCCACCCCCAACCATCTTCCAACCCAGTGTCCTCAGAGTCACGGTGCAAAGCGGGCAGGCTGGCCTTGTTAAATGCTGTGTAAAATGCTGTTAATAAAATAATAAATATAAAGGATGGAGGCTGCTAGGTCCATGGGTGTTTTGACTGGAAATGCCTTGGCACTTGTCATGTGTTTATGGGAGGGCAGACAACTCCAGGATTTACATCGTTTGGACATTTCTGTACTTCATTTATTCTTTCCTAAATGACGTAGGTCTCGAGCTATTTCAAGTTTGCATTTGTACAGAACTATGAAATGCCTAGGAGATTCTCCAATTAAACCAAGTTTTAAATCAGACCCAAAGCTGGAACAGACTCTCTGACTTGCCTGACTCCACCCTCAGCCTCTCTGGCTGGAGAAAACAAACAGACCCTCGAGAACAATCCTCTGTCCTCGAACTCCCCACCTACCCCCACTCCTAAAGGGCCCCAAGGGCAAAGGTTAAGGCGTCTTCAGATTCCAGGCCCCAGGCCCGGCCAGGCTACACACTGTGGCAATCATCGCAGTTAGGCGCATCCTGTCCATACACTACCTCTAAAATAGTGAGCTAAAATGGGGGCAAAACTGCTGGCCTGGTAAAACCCACTGCTCACAAAACAATGTCAGCAAAGCCTGTAAGGCATTCTTTAGAGAGGGACCAGAGATTCGTGCCTACTGAAGCTCTTTCAGCACAAAGGCTTTTAGGGGAAGAAGGGAAAAGGAGGGAGGAGGAGGGGGGGAGAGGAGAGAAAGGGAGGGAGGGCTCCTGTTTCAGAGCAGGCATCCCCTGAGAGTCAAGAACCAAGTGTAGCTTCAATCAAATGCTGACTTCCCCTCTGGGAGTCGAGTAGGAAACCTGATCACAGTAGCTTACTACCGGCCTGGATCCATACAGGTCTGGTTTTCTTCTCGTGCTAGTAATTTTTTTAAATACATATCGATATAAAAGAAGCAATCCCTGGCTGACTTTATTGAAAACCACACAGAGCCCTCATAACATCCGGACTTAATCCCTATCAAACAAACCACAGCACCTCTGGCCTCTGAGCAGGCCACCCCCTCTCACCTCTTCCAACCAGGTCTCTCCCCTCCAGCCCAGGGCCCCTCCCCTGAAATAAGGAGGGAAAGACTAGGTGTTCTTTGGCAAGACACCGGTTCTGGAATCAATTCCTAACCATATAATGATCCCACTTAGGGAAAAAAAAAGTCCAAGTCCTTTCATATGGAATCCTTTAAAAGGCAGAATACAAAGAACTGTAACAAAGGGGCAGCAGAACCCACATGGGTGGACCGAGAGGACACCCTTACAGGGGACCTTTAACTCGAAACCTCCGTGCTGGGACACTGGCCTAGCAGGCCTCAGGGGGCTGCAGGGGCAGCAGGGAATGGAGAAACCAGTCATTCGAAGCAATTATTAATCCTTGGGGCCTACTATGTGCCAAGTATTCTTTGATCCTAAAGGTGGATAATTATTCCCAGTCTTACAAATGAAGAAACTTACCAAGGCTCAGAGGCCATAAATAACTTGCCCCCAAGGTCACACAGCTAGTAAAAAAATGGGCCACGGTCAAACTCAGTCCTGGAGCTGCGGAGAGGAGCCAATTATTGGTCTAATTGTGCTGTTTGAAATTCCTATTTTCACATATTGTCTCCTCCAAGTTGTTTTGGAAGGCTTCTTAGGCCCATATACCCAAGGACGGGGTAAAGAGGCAGCACTTAATGCCTATGTAACTGTGCCCACAGTGAACCCCGAGCTCAGTTTCTCCCACATCTCTGCGTCCACTGAAAGTCATTCACCATTTTCCCCTACATCCTACCAATCCCCCTACACTGAAATACCCTGGTGTGAGGCCATGCTCCCAACAAAGCTCCACTTTCCCTTCCAGGGCTAGCCCACAATAATCAGGGGTGGGTGGGCTGGCTCCTCTCAGGTCTAAAGAGCTGACTACAGGTACTAGGACTGGGCTTGCCACCCTAGCCTTGCCACATAGAGCAATAAATCAAACTATCTAGACAGAGCAAAAGCCCTTTGGAAGGAGCTCCTATGCCTAGAGACCAAAAAGAAGTGGAAGAGGGAATTTACCAGCCAAGTGGCTGGCCAGATGTGGAGCCTTACTGGACCCCTCCAAGTCCTCACCAAAAGCCAAGCCCCGAGGCAAACAGGGGGTTGGCCTACCTTTCCTTTTCCCTACCTTTCCTCCCAGAAGTCCTGGGAGCCAAACCTCAGGGCCCAACAGCCCCTTCCCACCGTATCCCCGATTTCTAGGTGCCCCAGGCTTTCAGATACTCGGGGGAAATGTCCACACCCGATGCAGCAGACTCCATTTCACCTCTGCTCAGTGGGGACCAGATAGAGGCATCAGACACCCGGCCGCCTCTTGGGGCTTCCTAGCCTGGATCTGCTTGCTCCACCCTACATGGATGTGCGAAATGGCCCCATCGCCAGAGTAGGCGATCAGAGGGACTGAGGAGAATCGGCGTACAGAACTTGCCCCGCTAGCCAGCCGCGAAAGCCCTGCGGCCCGGCTGTCCCTGGCTTCGGGCCAGCCCTCCGCAAGTGGCTTTCTTTCTCTCTCTCTCTCTCTCTTTTTTTTTTTTACAAAAACTTTCCAGTCTTGGCGCACAGGCCGAGTTTCTAGCGCTCCTCTCCACCCAGCTAGGAGCAGGCCTAGCAACCCTTCCGGGGAGGCGACCCTCAACCCCCGGCACAGCTGGAAGGCAGCGCGGGCAGTCGCCCTCCCTCACCCCAACACACCTTACCCTTCCCCCGCCTACTTGGGCCACTGGGAGAGCTCGGCTTCCCGAAGCGACCGCCATCCAGCCAAGCTGGAAACCTCAATGTCTAGAGAACTCTCCGCAACTCCAACCGTGGCGGGCCTCGAGAGGAGTGCGTGCAGGGCATCGAACGCATTTGCGCGCGTCCTCGGGAGGGTCCAACGCTTCCAGGAGGGGGTGGGGAGAACAAGGCGGGAAGGGGGAAGGGCTGCTTTTTTTCTCTTTAACTCCTTGGATCCAAGAGTTTTCTTCGGTGTCCCTGGCACCATTGCGAACGCCCCGGCAGAACAATAGAAATAGGAGGTGGGGAGTGCCGGAAATGGTGCAGGAAGACCCCTATAACCCTATAAACTTCCCCTCCCCCTAGCAGTTACTATTTGCATTGAAAGACCCCAGTGCCTTCGCCGCAAAAGTACCTTTTCCTAACTTTCTCCCTAAACACGTCCCCCCACCCCACATTTTGAAATACCAAGGGCAAAGGGAGCCCCCCAAGTTACGACCTTCAAAGCCCAGGAGTTTCTCACCTGCAGGCAACCTGACCTGACTTGGCCCCTTCCCCCAACAGTTCCCCTGGTTTGCACCTAGACAATAAATTTAGTTTAATTTAGCTTCCGGTCTTTAATTTTAGCAGGTCTCCTTTTTGCATGCAAATCAATATGGCAATTACCATCTAAAAGCTCGCCCAGCCCCGGGTCAATGTAAATTGATCATTGTCCGCCTTCCACAAAATAACACCGGGAGTCTGTGGTGCATAATGAGATTATACTGGAAACTGTCTTTTAGATCACAAATTATATTTTATGCTGTCAGGATCTTTTCTGAACAGACTTCCCCGCTTGTCTAATCACGGGGAGACCAGCCCTTGGGTGCTGGCTGTGGAGACATGGCCCTAAAAAAATAATCTGAGAGACCAAACATGAGACCCTCCTTCAGGAACACATGGAGGTGATGTTCCTCCCCCAAAGGGGATCTTCTACAGAATCATCGCGTGAGAGCACCGTTAATGAACTCTGACCCCCCAAAAAAGTCAGATATCCCTTTCCGAGGGAACATGTAGAGGACAAGCCGAGGAAGCCGTCGGGCAGGGGTAGAGATCAGTGCGTGCCCCGGACCAAGTCCGCTCCACAAACGCAGCTTGGCCACCACGGAGGCAGACTGACGTGGCCAAGCGCTCCAGCACTGCGGCTTCTCCCGGGTCCAACCACCTAGGCCTCAGCTGCACGTCCGGCTTTGCAAACAGACGGTACCCCGTCGGCCATAAACACTGGCAAACAGCCGGGGCAGGCGGGCGGTGGCTCGCCGAGGCCTCCCCAACCGGGTCTGGGTGAGGTCCCCACAAGGCCCGATCCAGACTGGCAGCCAGGACTCTAAAAGCAAGAAGGACCTCTCTCTCCCATAGTACTTCCATCCCGCCCCTCTATGCCCCCCGGGCCATGGGTGTGACCCCCGAGGCCCAACAAAAGGCCTTCTGAGCTCCTTTCTGCGGGAGAGGGGTGGGGCGCAGCGCTCGAAGTGGACCCTTGTGGTCCTCCGCCCCGCTGTGCCCTCGAGGAAACCACCAGAGTGACTTCGTCAAGGGCTGCCGGGCGCTTCAGAAGATCGTCCTAGGGTTGAGGCGGCACAGCGGCTTTTCAAGCCTGTGAGCCTCCTCCTGCCCAGCCCGCGGCCCAGCCCTGCCCCGCCTGGCCTGGGGCTCCACCCAAGTGCGGTCTTCCCAATAAAAGCTGGAATTCCCGGCTGGGCTTAGACAAAGAGGGACCGCGGCAAATCGACGCCGCGGGCAAACTAAACCCTAGCCGGGGTTTACATGCGCATCTTGGGTCACCGAGGCGCCTGCTAATCCACCCTACACAGGCCGTCCAGGCTTCGTCTCCTCCAGGAAAAAAATAAAAATAAAAATTAAGGCATATCAAAATGAAAGCATGCCTCCCTCCTCTTTATTCCTCCCAGAGGCCACACTTCTTTGGGTTCTGTCTTTCTCAGTGTACCAAGCCTTGCCCCGCCTTAGCCAACAGGACCCCAGCAGAGCCAGATCCATTCCTCCCAGCCACAAAGTAGCAAGCTACTCCTGTTTTTCTTCACCATTCAGCCATCCAAGGTCAAGAACTCCAACTCTCTTCAGAATTCCTACCTGCTCAGCACACACCCCTTTCTCTTCTAGAATATAGTAACTAACAAGTAACCCCAAGTAACCCAGCGCCACCCACCATTTGGGAGACTGCTTAGCCATTTCTTTCCGGCCAAAGGCATTATTTCTCTGTATATGTGTGTTAACGTAGTTGTGCCCATACTTCCGTACCCCCGTTGGTCTCCTTAGGCAGGAAGTTTTCACCAGCCATTGAGGTTTTGTCATTCAGCCTGTGTATCTAAGCATGTATGTATGCATATGGGTGCTTTTTGTGTTTCTAAGTGACCCTCTTCACACCTTTAAATGGGCTTTTTGTCTCTGGAACCCACTTGCACTTACAGAAATTCAGCCCCTTTCCCCACTCAACAAAGTCTGGGATTTTTTTTCTTAGAATATTGCTATACATCTCTGTATTTGCATACCCATGTTTACATTCCTCTCAGCCAGTTCTTTATCTCTTATGTATCTCTTGTTCCGTTAGGACATGGGAGCCCAAGTGTCTTGATTTGTCTCAGCACATGTCATTCAGGGGCACATCTTAATCTGGGCATTCCTGTCTTAACACGTACATACCCCCTACTACTTATACCCTCTTTCTTGCTTTATCCATAAAGTGGCTTATTCCCAGGCCAGACTGTATGGGCTTGCAGTTTAAATGTAAATAGAGAATCTCTTAGACCACAAACCCTTAAAAGAAGAGAAGAGAGGAGACTGGAATGTTAGTAATGAGTTATTTATGTATAGGGGACCCTACCCACCAATTTCAAGCTCTACAAATAACTAGACTAATGTCTACAGAGTTGTATTAAATTTTTAGACCCAATTCAATATTAGCCCCATATGTATATACAAATGATGGCTCCCATAACAGTGTCCTGACCAACTCCCATTTGGAGTCTACCTCCCTGCACCTACCTGTTTCTAACTCCCCACAAGTTCATGGTTAAGTGTCCACTTATAGAAAACTCAAGGAAAGCTCTGCCTCTGTCCAGTGCATACCTGTACATACTGTCCTGGCAGTTAAGGTCCTCAGTCTGCAGCAGTCTAGGTCAGAGGCTCCACCCTACTACAGCTCTATGCAGACCTTCCCTTAAGTCCCGCAAAAATCTTCCCTGGAAACACTGAGGTCTCCATCTCCATCTGCTAAATCCAGTTCCTTAGGTGAGGGTGCCCATTGTGTGCATTCACAGCTCCCTCACTGAAAAGCACTCGCACAAGCTAGATCGTCTGCAGCTGCATTTAGTTTATGGAGGAATCGAGCCCGATGCACCAGGATGTGACCATGCACATACAGAACAGAAAGGAAAAACCCTAGGCCTAGACTAGACTCCAGACACCAACATCTGCGGGCTACTCTACCTCTAGTCATTTCTACTAGTCTCAGCCCCCTGCTCCACTGCACTATTTCTAGCGCTCTTAAAGGGTTAAGAGAAACCCCCGCAGCCTGCCTTCCACCCTGCTCGCTGGGCCCGCAGGCTAGCTCGCTCACTCGCAGCTCACGGGAGTCTGCTGCCGTCTCCGCTGCCCCCGCTTCCTTTCCTTCAGCCGGGAGGGAGCCTGCATGCCTGTCTAGACCGATCTATCACCCGCACACCAACAACACCCGCGAGAGCATGAAGACCCTGCCCAGGTCCCCTGGCCCGCATGGTTCACAGCCGACAGAGCCCCGGGAGTGGGACGGCGCCAAGGGGGTAGGGGTGGGGGTCCTGGAAGCCCTGGTCGCCATGAGTGCCTGGCGAGTATTCCCCAGCCCCTGACCCCCGCACTCCCACCAGCCGGCCGGGGCACAGTCACAGCTCTGCACACTGGGCAGTCCTATTTTTATCTTGTCTAATCCCAAACTGGGCGGGGAGCAC
This sequence comes from Pedetes capensis, assembly GCA_007922755.1. Classification (NCBI taxonomy): domain Eukaryota; kingdom Metazoa; phylum Chordata; class Mammalia; order Rodentia; family Pedetidae; genus Pedetes; species Pedetes capensis. The sequence goes on from VMDO01006909.1 coordinate 46,518, forward strand.
AGGCGTCGTGTTTAGAGAACAAGAGATAGGCGAGGGAGGCGGGGAGGAGCAGCCAGGCAGCAACGCGAGCGGGAGCGAGTTAAAGACACAGAGGAGGCGACCGCGAGCAGGAAGAAAGAGCGGGCTGCGCGGGCCTCGCAGCGCCGCACGCAACGCGTCGCCCGTTGAAGTTACACTGGCCTCTCCACCGTCCCTCACTTCCCGCCCCTCCCCACTTCCCAGCGGCGCTCACCACAGCCGGGACGGCGGAGCCTCGGCCTGTGTGGGAGGCGGAGGCCAGGCTGGCCCTGCAAAGGGCTGGAGAGAATCGCTAATGAGCTGTGCGGCCCATTGATCCAGAGAACACTTCCTAATTAACTCTCAGTCACCTACTGGTGACAGCGCCTCAAAGGACAGCGCTGGGGCCGGCCGAGCGCCTGGCGCCCGAACCCCGGGCGCTCCCCTCACCACCCTAGGCAATTCGCGCGCCTGGCGTTATATACTCTCACGCTGAAGGCCGGCGTCGGATTAAACCTGGGCGGCATATTAATCATCGCCTCCCCTCCCTTCCTCTACGCGGCAAAATCGTGCCCAAAATAAACACAGAACCAACACTGCAAAGCCTAGACCAGATAACAGATCGGGGGTGGACTGGGAAAGGTAAGAGAAGCGAACGTATTTCCCAAGTGTCCACGTACAGGAGGGCTCGGAGGCCAACAATTAAAATGCCTTCCACACAATTCTGTTGGCAAAACTGAACCCAGCACCTCATAAGGGTTGACTTCGGCGGCGGTGTCCGTTTCCAGTGCCACAGGAAGTGTCAGATGGCTAGAAATACCCATCTGTCTGTGCTCACCACCCACCACCTTCTGGGGTGGGCCATTTCCTCCTCGTTTTTACTCCCTGACCATTTTAAGGATTTTTCTCCAAGGGGCTACCCCTGCTATCAAATACTAGTACCCCTGTCCTAGCCTCCTCACAAGAAAGGAAAAAAAAAAAAAAAAAAAAAAACCCACACAGCTAAACCCACACAGACTGTCTCGTCTAGACGCAGCGAGGCTATACGAATACCTATTTGAAGCGCGCTGGTTTCTTTTTAAGGTTTGTTTTTAAATACATATAACCCTCCTGCTTCCTTCTTCGCTCTTCCATTTCCCCAACCCCCACCCTCTAGACGGCGGCGGCGGCGCGCGCCCTCGTGCGCGGGCACTCACAGCCCCTAGCTGTAGATCGCGGACTTTCTGGAAGAAATTCATTAACAGCAAATTAAGCTTCGTCCGGCCCCGGCCTAAACGTGGCCAGACTGGGCAGTCTCTGGGACCTGGGTACGTGCCCTCTCCAGCGTTCCGGCGGTGGGAAGCCCGCCGGGACCACACGTGCCATGAGCCGCCTACTCCGCACACGGCGCCCCAAGGATCTCTTCGTAAACAGCAGGCGCTCGTCCTCGCCGCCCCGATCCCCCAAGTTGGCAAAGGCTCTGCAGCGCAGCCTCCCGCTCGCTCCAAGTGCGGGCCCCGCGGCGCGTCGGCGCCTCGCACTCCCCGCCTCAGCCGAGGATCGCACCTCCGTGCGCAAGTTCCTCTTCGTTCTGAGCCTCCGCGCCGCCCGCCCTCCAAGTGGGACCAACTTCCTCCGGCCGCAGACTTTCATACACCCGGCAAGGCTTCCCACCAGACTCCTCGCTGCCCAGCCGAGGGCCCAGGCCGGTCTCGTCCCCCCACCCTGCTCCCGCCCTCCCTTCCCGCCACCGCCCGCCCATAAGCACCGTCTACACCCACCCCTGGGGGCTCATAACTTAAAAACTACCCCTCCAAATTGCCAGGAGAGTGGAAGTAGGAGGAGGTCTCGGATTATAATCTTAAAAGACCCTTTACAAAACAAAGCGCCTGACCTGGCCGAGACCGAACCTCTGGCTCTGCACGGTTTTCTAGTAGTTTTTTCTTTTTTTTTCTTTCTTTATCTTTTTTTTTTAAATCCACGTGATTCGCGTTTCGGGGCAAGCCAAGAAAAAACCCGGGACTCCCCTCCCGAGTTGCGCGGCGGAGGCAGGTCGAGCTCGGCTCGGCCCGAGGCTCCCGCCACACACCCTCACGCCCGCACACGCCACTGTTCCACTTGGAGGAACGACCGGCCCCCGGAGAGGCGAGACGAAGCGGCGGCGGCTGGGGATTTTTACAGTTCTTTCCCGAGTCAAAAAAGAAAGCTGACTGGAACCCGCCGCCCTCCCCTTCCTGCTAGCGAGCTAACGCCGAGCCGAGCTTTCCAGCTTCCAGCCCAGCTTCCCCCCCTCCGCCTGACTGCCGGCGCTCAGCGGCGACCGCGCTCCCGCGCAGACACACACAGGCGGCAAACTTCCAGTCAGAAAACTCCCCGCTCTCCTCCCAGCCCCCCGGGAGGCGGCAGCCCCCCCCCCTGCGTCCCTCCCTCCCCGGTGCCCACGCGGGGCTGCTTAGGTTGGCGGCATTTCTAATAACTTACAGCCATGGAATAAAAACGAAAGCGAGGAAGGTAGCTAAAGCGTGAGGCAAAACCTTCGCGGGGTACACGAGAGACGGAAGAGAAACCCGCGGCGGGCGGGGGCCCCGAAGGAGGGGGTCGACTGCAGCCCGCGGCGCGCCAGCCCGCCCGCGGCCTCCCGGGGGAAAGGTGTTCCGGGCACTGACCTGAAATCCCCAGTCGGGGAGTGGGCAGGGAGTCTGCGATCCGGCGCTTTGAAGTTTTCCCCGGAGCAGAGTCTAGGCGGCGAGCAGGAGCGGGGGACGGCTGGGTGTGTGGGGAGAGGTGTGCGGGGGTCGGAGGGCTGGCTACGCTAACGAGCGGAGAAGGAGCCGGGGCTGGGGAAGCGCGGCGAGCAGCAAAGTTTGCCGTCCCCGGCTGCCCACAGCCCGCTCACTGTACCGCGCTCGGTCGCCTCCCTCGCCGTCTGCTGCCAGCCGGCTGCCCTCCGGGTCGGCCCGGCGGAGGGGTGGGCTCAGGGTTGCGTGGGGGTGGGGTGGGGCGGGGCGGGGCAGACTCGGAGCCTCAGGGCAGGTGGCGGCAGCCCCGCGCGATCCTCCGGGCTCCCGCAGCTGGACCCGGCTCCACCAGGCTCAGCAGCTCCCGCGCCACCGCTGCCGCCCGCGCTCGGGCAAGAGCCCCAGCGCCATGTTGACGGTTCGCCGCGAGCGTCCGCTCGGGTTGGGTGTGTGAGTGTGTGTGAGTGAGTGTGTTGGCCAAGTCGTCCCTGCGCGGCGACAGCGCAGCTTGGGCTCTCCGCCCGGCGGCTCGCGGGCTCCCCCTCCGCCGCCGCCGCCCGCCTCGTTCCCTCTCTCGGTCGCGGTCTGGGCTCCGCCGCGTCTCCCCCGCAGCCGCCGCGCTCGGCCCGCGTTCAGCGAGGAGCGCAGCTCTGCCTCACCTTGCCGCTGGGAGCCCGGGCTCCGTCTGCCGCCGCACGCCGCGATCCCAACGCGTCCTCCCTCCCAGGTTCCCTCCTCTTCCTCCTCCCCCTCCCTCCGCCCGCCCTCCCTCCCTCCCTCCCAGCAGCCGCCTCCCCTCCCCCCGCAGGCGCAGCGCTCGGGCGACAGCCGCCCGCCCGCCTGCCGCCGCCTCCAGCTCTCGCAAGTTTGAGCTCCCCCAGTCTCCGCTCACCCTCCTCTGCGGCGCCTCCGCGGTGGGGTTTCGGGAAGGGTGATTCCCCAGGAAAGGTTTGCCCGAGTTTCCCTGGCCGTCATCGATTCCCAGTTGGGCGCATTTGGGCCTCTCCACGTCGGAACCCCGGACCACCTGGGTGGCACCCCCCACACACGTCCTCTCCTCCCCTGCTTTGGCCGAGTTGGCCGCGCACGCCGGCCCAGGGCACACGTCCTGGGTGAGCCGAGACGGACTTGGGCGGCGGCGGCGGCGAGGGCGGCCGGCAGATCCCGAGCTGAGGGGATGGGGGGCGGCGGGGGCAGCTTTCTCAGCCGCGCGCCGAGACTCCCCTTGCTACCCAGAAGGCCAGTGGAGGACCGCAATTACCATAAAGCGCCTCGCACTCCGCTCAGCCAAAGCTGTCAAACCCCAGCGGCAGCCGCCACTGCCGCCTCTCGACACCAGCGCTGCGCTCTCCCAGCCTCGCGTCCCCTCCGGGACTCACCCCAGCAGAGCCTAGCAGTGCGCGTCCGCGCCCGCGCCCACCCCCATCTTAGATCGCCCCTTCCCGGAGGCGCTCCTTCCCGTTTCGGTGTCTCGAGCTACCTGAAAACACCACCCGGGGCAACAGTGGCCGTTCCGCCCTAACTCCGCGCCCGAGTTCCCCGGACGTTTCAATTGTGTGGGAATTGTTTGGAGGCGGGGGGTGGATGGGTGGGAGGGGGCAAGGGTAGTAGCTCTTGAGGGCACAAGGGGGCGGGGGGGCGGAGATCTGTCTGAATTTCTCCCAGTTCTTGAGCATTTCACGGTCCGCACCTCATATGGTCGGAGGGTCTGCCCTGGCCCCTCGCCCCGGCCTCGGGAGATTATCTCGCGCGTTTTATTTTCCTTGGCAGGGAGCAACTTTTGGCTCACACCGTTCGGCCCATAAATTTCCACTCGGTAACGTCGTGCTGATCGGTGCTCGGCGGCGGCGTACAGCCTGCGCCCGCAGCAGTTCAATTCAATTGACACGTATTGAGCTTCTCCAGCGCACCCGGCGCGGCGCTAGGCGCGGGGGGAGGACGGGGGCAGGCAAGCGGGAGGGGGAAGCGGAGAAGCGAGGTTCCGGCCTCCCCAGAGCGCAGCGCCTCAAGGGCGAGCCGAGGGCCCGAGTTCGTGAAGCTGGCGGGAAGGAGTGGGGAGTCGGGGAGGGGTGTTCCGGCCTAGCGCACCCAGACTGGGGGCTGGGGCATCGCGGGCAAAGGTGACCCCATTCGGTGCCTCGCTGGGATCTTTTTATGCTGGGAAGGGGGTGGGGTATCTCTTCTGCCTAAGGACAAGATGGTGCAGGCTTGATGAGAACATAAATCCGAAATGGAGGTGGCTTGTAAATCCACACGGAAAGTTTTTAAATATCCTGGAGTGTCCCCATGCCAAAAATAATCAAAAGCATCTCAAGTTGATTACTGAGTCAAGGTCAAGGCCAAAATCAGCTCTAGCTAGCAGATATTTTCCCTTTTAAAAACGAGACTCACTACTGACTGCGGGACTGGCATTAGGTGCGATTTTATCCACTCTGTTTTAGTTCTCAGCACATAGTTATAAAAACAGCCCTTCTCAAAGCAGAAGTGAAACATCTCTACCGTTTGAAACCCGAAACTTCGGGCAGAATTAAATCTTCATGCTCCAGAGCTGCTTGTAACAACTGATGCAAAAGACAGGCAGGCAAGTGCCCCCGCGAGCAGTGCCCAGCCGCGCTGGGCCAAGACCGCTTCCAGAACCCATGCCTGCAGAATGGAATGCATGCTTTTTTCTTCCTGGTCTTTCTGGGGGTGGATGTCTCTGAAAGCTAACCCACACATTTTTTTAATCTCCGGTAACAAGCAGAAAGACACCTGGACTATTATGCTGTAAAGCTATTTTTTATAAAGACATTTTAGGGCCAGACATTAAAAGTTATTAGACTGAACGCATGCGAGTTACAGACACAGCTGGAGAATAGGCCGCTGGTTGTGTGTTGTAGCAACATTTCTTTTTGAAGCGACTTCTTTTATTCAAAACAAGTCTAAAATAACTAGGAAGGCTGGAGTTGGGTATTTGTGAGGAAGCTCTCTGAACGCAGTTCCAGGCAAAAAGGCCGCTGTGGGGCTGTAGACTGGGCGAGAGAGCTGGCCTGGGCGAGTGCGGAGCGGTGCCAGGCTCTTCCGGCTCGGTTAGGCCGCACCACAGAGGCCCTGGCTTGGTGCCCGGCCACCTTCTTTCCCCTCCTCTCATCTCCCCAACTCTCCTCACAGGCACAGGCTTTTCCCAGAGTCGGACTCGCACGTAACTGTCCAAAACTTCTGGAAAATACAGGACCCAAGCACAGAGCCTGCTGCCTCTCAGAGTCCTGTGGCCTCCCGGGGCTGCTGACAAAGGGGCCTGTTTGTCTAAGTCCTAGAGTTAAAATGAAGGGGGGGGGGCTGTAAAGGCGAAAGGGCTGAGGAGAGGACTGATTGCGGGAGAAATTTGATGCTGGAGACAAACAGGCCACTAAATTCGCCTCTGACGTAATTTACAGTACTCACTCCTTCCCCTTTTTTTTAGGAAGTCTCTCACCTCCACGGTGTCCTCCCGCGAACTGGTAGGATAGGGTTTCTCTTCCATCTCCTAGGGATGCATTTTCAAACTCGGTAGGATTTTAAAAATATCTTATTAAGGGAGTCCTAAGTGGCATGAGTGGGGGGATTCATGACTCATTGGGAATTAAAATGTGAAATTTTCCCCAGGGTGCCCTAAGGCAGGAGTGGGGTTAGGTGGGGAGGGGTGGATCACACCTATTGGCCTGATTAGTTGGAATTGTTCAGGGAAGACAGGCAGAAAGCTATAGAAAAGCCGTCTTATCTTGTGTCCCCACTCAGGAAGGGGCTCTGGGAGCTAAGGATGCACGGAGCCTGCAGCTTGTGCCAGCAGTCTGGCTCTTACCCTGCTCCCTCCTCCTCTGGCCTCCTTCAAGCCCCTCTGGAGCTGACCCGGGGGTCAGGCGGCTATACAGGACACTCAGTGGAGGGGAGGATTTCAATGAAAGCAGAGGAGGTGGAGAAGGCGAGCAAGTGAGCGCAAGGGAGGGGAGGCCATGTAGGCAGCTGAAAAATAAACAAAATAGGGACAGAAATGAGAGGTGCTCAGAGGTGCAGCAGCGGGGAGCTGCCCCTCCTCCACCTGCCACATTTCCATGAAAGGGTCCTGTGCTTACCACATATGGCTGGACCTCAGGCTCCCAGGCGTTCTCCTGCTACAGATTCTAACCAGGTAAAATTAGAACTTCTGGGAGCAAGTCTGTAGCCTGGCTGCCCTTTTCGGGTCAGGTAGACCACAAGACCTACAAGGGCCTCTTCCACACCTCTGGCCATGCCTAGGCCTAGGAGAAAGGTCTTGCATCTTGTCTTGAGGTCCTATGAAGTTTTGGGGGGTGACCCTGGGCTTCTAATATGGGGGGGGTGATCGTTTTTATCTTGTGTATGTGTAGGATGGAAATCCTGAAGCTCTGTGGGCTTCTAATGGCTCTCCTCTGAGACTGTTTTGTGGCCTATGACACTCAGTATTGGAGTTATTGGAATACTTGGCACTTGAGTGGTTACAGATAATGTATTTTTACTTTAGATAATCTGAGGAAACACCCACACTTACAGTCACTTTGTAAAAAACAAAAACAAACAAAAAAAAACCCTTCAAGTTTAACCAATGGTGCACGTGGGGGCACACACAAAATTACAAAATTCACAGGCCAGGTGTAGAGGGGAGGACAAAAAGAATAAGACACACAAAATTACAAAATTCACAGGCCAGGTGTGGAGGGGAGGACAAAAAGAATAAGAAAAAGCCAATCCACTGGCTCACCCTCCAGATACAGAGCATTTATGCCCTTTCCCCTCCAAAACTCAAATGAGGTAACAACTGGAGGCCTGTCATTGCCCCAAGGATTTCACTAACCTGGAAAATCTAAAGATCTAAAGCCATCTGCCTTCCAGGGCAGAGGACTGTTGGATTTTGGGTTCTCCAAGATTAAGATGATTGCTCTTCTGCCCTGGCCTTTGGAGGGTTATAGGTGATTGGAGGAGGAAGGGCCAAAGAGTAGGACCAAGATGATTCACAGCAAAAATCTCTCTGAATTTCTGGTCTGGGTTCCATTTATATCAGGCCCTGAGCTCTAGGATCTCAGGAACGTTTACACTGGGAGCCCACAGGGTGGATGGATGGGTGTTGGCCGAATGGCATAAATACAGGAGGCTTCTGGGAGGACGTGCATTGCGCTAGGCCTGGCCCCAGCTGAAGAGCCCTCGAAGCTGCCGTGCTGGCCGGATGCTCCTGCAGATAAACCCGGACGCCACGTCCTGCCCTAGCAGCTTATTTAGCAACTCGCCTCCTGCGCATATTTTACCCTGTTGGGGGCAGTGAGTGGGAACCGAAGAGAAAGGGATCCAGGAGCTGCCAAGTAGCCCTCGAACCCAACGTGCCTGCCTCCCTTTCTCCCAGCCATTTTGTATCCAGTTTGACTCCTCCATTTCTGCAGGGCCCCTGTGGAGGCCCACCACCCCAAACCGTTCTCGGGCACCACCCTGGGACTGGAGAGGTTCCGAAGGGTCTGCTGGCCCCTCAGCCACGGCAGGAAGGGAGGTACGAACCAGCAGATGGAAACACGGTACTGATCTGTCTCTAAATAGCTCTGAGCCACCACCCCCTCCCTCGCCAAAGCCGGGCACAGAGGTGAGTGGCGTGAGGTGGTTGCCTTGGGAAGGTCGCAGCCAGGATCAGAGCTCGCCCAGGGCTGGGAATTCCAAACGGCTTAATCTGCGGCACATTTTACCCGCTTCCATTCCACCTCCCAGCCCACGCTGCTCTGCCTCCGCCCCGAGCCCTCCCCCCAATATCCCTGTGCCTCCAGCGGGTTAGCTGTGGTGCAACCCCCGGCCGCGAGTACAGGGCGTGGAGGGGGGTGGGCTGCAGGGTGGTTTGCGTTGCAAGGCCTGACAGAACCTTCTGTGTGCGGCAGAGGGAGGAGGCTAATGCATAATGCACAGCGCCTGGAAGCCCGGCCATTAGCGGCCTGTCGGTGACACAGACAAACGACTGAGAGGGAGGAGATCCAGCTCGCTCTGGAGTTTAAATATACCAGCGTGGAGGGGAAACGCCATGATTTAAAAGTGTGTGTTTGCAGACACTCGCATATATTTTAATGATTTCCAGCAGGCTATGCGTCCCAGCCTCGCATCCCTCCTCCCCAAAAGGGGGATGTGTATAGAGGAGAGGGAATGAAGGCAGAAAGGCCTCAACCAGAGACTCAAACCAGTTTTTGAGAGATGAAGGGGAGAGACGTTGGTAAACAGTGCTGAGAAAGAGAGGCCTGGGGAAACCACCTAAACCAAGGCCATGCTGATTTTTTTCCTAAAAATAAAAATAAAAATAATCTAAGCCGGGGCTGAACCCTCTGTGCTCTAATGGGAAAGCCTGAGAGAAAGAATAAACCCTGTCACCCTTGTTCCCTCAAGAGCCCACATTTTTGAATTTTCCTATTCTACTGACAATCCAGAGACCTCCTTCCTGCCCATTTAACACACCAGTGTTTTTAGCAATTAAGGAAGGGGGGTGGGGATAAAGATAAGCCACCCCCCCATGCAAGTGTGAAAGATAAGATAAGGCTAAGCTGGGGCAAAGCGGCTGCTTACAACCTCCCCTCAGCGATTTTGATCGGTCACTTCTTATCTTGCAAAAATGCTCCTTTCGAAAACTGCATCAAAAAAAAAAAAAAAAAAAAGGCTGAAGGAAAGCATTTTCATTTGGAAGTGACATTTAAAACTCACCTCCCCTCTACTGGCGATCCCCTCCCCATTGGCGAGGCTCCCCAGAAAAAGTCGCACCTCTACGGGAGGATTTCAAGCTTTCTCTTGGGGGGCAGGATTACCAGTGTAATTAGGCTGAATAAAACCAAGGATGCGTGATGAGGATTTATTCTGCATCCAACCCAAGCTCGCAGCGGCGTTTTCCTTCTCTTAGTTACTGGTCCATGTTTGTCGAAACTAAACAGGTAGTTCTATTTGGGAGGGTCATATGTCAACCTGAGGTTGTTGTTAATTTGAAATAGTAAGAGACTGCTAATTTTTACAGGTTTCTGTAAAGGGAGGCAAAGGCATCACATGCCCCAGAACCTGCGAACTCCCATCCAAGCCGGACTCTACTGGAGTTTTAGAAATCCTCCCCCCCTCCTTTTTTTTCTCCGCACAGGAATCGCACCAAGGTATTTCCGGGATACTTTGTATTTGTTGAAGAAGGTTTCAGTATCGAACTCCAGGCCCGAAGGGCGGCCTGCAAATTCCCCCCAGCCCAGCTGCTGGCCCCATTTCGCAAACATCAAGGTAGGCCAAGCTGACCTAGCCTCTACCCACCACCAGCTCAAAGCTCCTAGCTCATACCCCCCCACCCCTCAATCTCCATCTCGAGTCTGCACCATGAGGCCAGAGGCCCCGAATCTGCCCCCTCAGGGCCAAGCTGCAAGAACCAGAGCCCAGGGCCAGCCGCAGCCGGATTGTCCCCGGGGAGCCAAAACCGCCGAGCGGGGGAAACCCCTCCTTCTCGCCCTTCCCCGAAAAGCTTGGCCGCGGCGTAAGCACGATGCGAGCGGGCATCCGCTGACAGCCGGGCCTCACGTAAGGCCCACACGCGTCCCATTAGTCAGCCTGAGTTCCCCTCGGGCGAGCCGTCTGGCGCAGCCCCAAGGCCGGGCGCGGGCGGGGAGGGGGTGCGGGGCTACAGCGAGCTAGGGGCGGGGGAGCGGGCTTCGCGGGGCCCGGCTGGGCTCGGTTCCGCGTTCCTGGACCCGCGGGTAAGCTGAACCGGCGGGGCAGGCCGCTCCCTGGCTGGCGCCGGGGCGCCGAGCTGCGCTTCACGTGCGCGCCATATCAGCGGCGGGGAGGAGGGGGCTGGGAGGCGCGCGGCCGCTCCCGCGGGGTCTCCGGCCCCCGCCTTCCCCTCTCCGCCCGGGGCTGGGCCGGGACCACCCCACAGCCCTATTCCCGGCGCAAGCCGAGAGCTGCAGTGCCGGACGCCCAGAGGCTCCTAGGGCGCCGTTTCGAGAGCTCCGCGGCGGCGGCAGCCAGGGGAGGGTGCTCCTCGCAGTCGCCCCGGGAACTTCCCGGCCGCCCCGCCGCCGCCGTAGTCACGGGGACCGGAAGCCCTCGCGCCGCCCTGAGCTGCCTCCGCTGGCCCCCCAGGGCCGTTCCAGACGCGAGCTGGTCGCGTGACACCCCCGATCCCTCCTGGCTGCAGGCGACTGTCTGCGCCCTGGGATCTCCCCATTTAAGCTTGAAAGGCCCTCCCCGCTGTCCTGTTGAGACGTCCCTCAGCTACCGCCACAAGCACGCCCCCTCCCTCTCCCAGCCCCGCAGCTGGGACGAGAGGGGCGCGGAGCCGCCACTCCGGCCGGGCAGGAACACCTGCTCCCGGGCCCTGCAGCTGGGCGCGTGGTGCTAGGAGAGGCTGCCTACTGTTGTGTGCAGAGATCGCAGAAAAGAAAATGGGGCTCCAAAGCTCAGCGACCTGGGCCGCCCCCATCTCCCACCCACCCTGGACGGTCAAGCCCCAAACCAGAAGCCCTGGTCTCCTTTCCACAGTCGAAGGGCCACAACCCCTGGGATCCAGCTTCTGGCCTTAAGAGGTCGTTCGCAAGACAGATGGGGCAAAACCTGTTTTGGGAGCCTTCCCAGTGTCCACCCCAGCTCTTCAAACCTGACACACTCATCTGCTCCTCGGCCCCACTCTTGCCTTGCGCCGGGGACGAGAGTAGGTCAAGGCGGCACCAGCACCTCCCCCCTTCCCTGTAGGGGCATAAGAGTCTAGAACCGAGCTCTGACTTTGCCACTCCGTGTGGGGGAGGGCGGATGGACCCTCTCCATCTTCTCGGTGCCCCAAGGAGATCGGGCGGCTGAGCTAACCTGCGCGGCTGGACCTCACTCCCCCCGTCCCGCCCTCCCCGACTCTCCTGGCCCAGGGCCCGGCCAGGGAAGGCGTTGTTTTGCCAGCGGGAGCCGAGCGAGTGCGCAGAGAAAAGCCTCCCCGCTCTAATGAGAGTGCACACAGCGCTGCAGCGAGGAGGATGATTACCCGGCGGGCGGGGGGGGCGCGGGCCCCGGCCGCGGGCGGCGTGTGCGGCGGCCCCGCGGGCCCGGAGTCCCCGCCTGTCTGGCTGCTAATCGCACGCTTTCTGCTGTTACGGAGGCAGACGGGGGCCCGCGACCAAGACCAGCGCCCGCGACTCGGCGGGTGACACGGAAACATGGCGCAGCGCCCCTCCCCCGCCCGCCCTCCCGCCTCGCACTTCCTCCCGCCCGCGCGGCTTTTGCAGTTCTAATGCTCTGCTTTCGGCCTGGCACCATTACGCTAGCAGCCGCTTCTCTGCGGCCCCGCGCGTCTCTTTCCCCTTTGTTTTCGGGGTCTATAGAAAACGTTTGCTTTTGTCCTGAGCTCTCGTTAAACCAAACTTGTGGTGGCAACGGAAGGCGGTGCGGGCGGGGAGGGGCCCGGGGATTTTGGCAGCAGCAGACCAGAGCGGGGTGGAAACTTCTCTCACTGGGTTCCCCACCACCTCGCCTTCCTATCCCCACCCCCACACACAGACTAGCCGCCCTGCAGACACTTCACCCCTTAGAGGCCCCAGCACTCCAGGAAGGAGGTCTAGGCCACAGGGACTGTGAACATGGGCGAAGAGCAAGGGTGCGTGCGTCTGTAAACCTAGACTTTTTGGTACTCGATGACCTTGCAGCCTTGAGTTGCTTCTGCTTCCCTTTGGTCATTTGGAGCTTTGTCTGACAATCAGTAAAGAAGAGAAGGGAAGGGAAAGTGTTTAGTGTGTGTGGCTTTTATTTTCAAGGGTTGGAATCTCTCACTCCCAACTGCACAGCCGCCTCCTTTATAGGATCTAGGTCGAGAAGAGGGAAACGTGGACTCTATGGGAAAGGATAGAAACCCTAGCCCTGGAGGCTGGATGGTACTCTACTGACCAGCACAGCCACACTTGGTCGGCACGCAGGGTGGGGCGACCCTGAAGGGGTGGGGGTGGGGTCTCGAGGGCCCAGTCTCTTGATACAGGAGACGACAAACGTCCCTCTCCAGGGGTGAGAGATCGAGAACCCTCTCCCTGACACCCTCCCCAGCCTGACGCGCACGCCGTGACTCTCCGCACCGGAGCTGCTCAGGCGGCAATTTTTTAAGCCTGCAATTAAGCGAGGCGTCGCCGTGTCCTCTGCTAGTGTCGATCCTGTCAGTCGCACATGGCCTTGGTGCTCCGGTCCGAGGCCCCGCGATTAGTCACAGGCTCGCTTCGTTCCTTCCCTAATCCGCCTCTGCAGGCAGCCTGGGGACGCGGCCGTCTTGGCGGCGCTGGCAGGGAGCCACTGCACGCGGGGCGGGCCTGCTGGCCAGTGCCAGTCCCACTGCGCCTGAGCCGGCGCGGGCCCCGAGGTGCGGGCCTGGTGCCCTCCCCCTTTACCTCCCCTTGGCTGGGGCGGCTACGCCCCTCCTCCTCCCGCCCCTCTCCCAGGCCTGCTAGATCTATTTGTGTGGTGTCATTTGCATAAAAATAGGACAAGTGTTTCAGTGCGTTCGAACGCGGGAGGCGAAATCCTTATTGATGTGTCTGTGTGGAGCCTTCGGTTGTCGGAGCGGTTTGATTTAGGGTGTTTGTGTTGCCTTCTACGAGAAACGAGAGGAAATCCTGCGACACGCCTTCGGCGGCCGGGGCCCCTGAGCATCTCCCTCGGCGAGGCTAGAACGGTGAACCGCCTGCGTCCCAGCGCGCCGGGCCCACAACGAGCAGGTTGAGGGCCAGGCGGGCGGCCCATTATGACTCATAAAACCGGGCGGCCTAATCACCAGCTGCCAATCCATTTACATGTGGCGCTTCCCAATGCTTCCTTCGCCCAGGCCGGGCCTCCCGCGGGTTCACCCGGGACACGACTAGAACCGCCCAGTGGGAGCTAATCAAGTGGCCGCCCCTTCTTGCCCGTAGCCGAGTTTCCTTCCCTAGGCGACCCCGGCTCTCTCGGCCTCTGCGCTGCTCGCCAGCAACTCTTCAGCTTGGACAAATAGCTGGGAGGGCGCCGGCCTCTCGGAGCCAGTAAATCAATCATTAACTCCCTGGCGAGGCCAGGCCAAGGGAGGAACCAGCGGCCAGAGCCGAGTCCGCGGGGCGAGATCAAGGCCCCCATCCCGGGTTGGGAGGCAACCAAGCACCAGCGAACAGAGTGCGTGGAGGCAGGTCCCGCCAGGGTCTCCCTTTTCCCTCCAGAAGCCTCCTCCCGCGGGGCCTTTCAGGTCTGCACCGTGCCTCGCCGGGCAGGTCGGGTTACTGCCCGGCCCCTTGGCGGGCTTGAACATTAACAAGCCGCCTCGGGCCTCGAGGCCTGCTCTCCCTAGGAGGGCGTGCTGTGCTTGGGCAAGCTCTTCAGATCCTACTGGGCTCCTCTTGGCTCCAGCTCGCCAAACTAAACTGATCGCACTCAGGGTCTACCAGTCTCCCTGAGGCACCCTCTACCCTGAGCCCCCGGTGGAGCCGGCACGAAAGGGGTTAAAAGCCCCAGTTCGCTCGGGCTCCACGGCAGCGAGGAGGAAATGCTAATCAAAGGGCCTACGGGGAAGGAAACACCCGCACACTAGGGTCCAGGTCGCAGGAGGCCGACTGGAGACGGGTTCCGGAGGCGCCCGCCACGACCCGCTTCCCACACTCCCGGGAACGCGGCGACTGTGGCGGCGCTGGCCCGCGCGATTCACCCGGCGGAGCTCTGCGCGCCGGGGCCGAGAAGGCGGCGGGGAGGAGGGACGAGGGGGCGGGAGGCGAGCCCGGGCTGCGCGCCAAGAGGCCCGGAGCCACAGATTAGTCACCGCTCGGCTCGGCACTCACGGGTGCGCCCGGGAACCGGGAGGGCAGGCGTCAACCCCGCTTAGCCGTGCTCCCGGGGCCTCGGCGCCGGTGCCCCCGCCCCCACTCCCGCGTGCGCCTGGCGCTGCTGTATTGACTCTCGGGGACTCTCGCAGCCGAGATCCACTTGTCAGTTCAAGGGCAGGACAGAAACTCTGCAAGCTGAGTCTTGTGAACAGGAAATTTCTCATTGACAAGGTGCTGCCCATCCCCCACACCGGCTTCAAAACAAAACAAAACCCGAGCGCGAGTGGCCAGCGTGCCTGGCCTCTGTCCGCCAGGCCTGAGCACCTCCGTCGCTTCGGCGACCCCTGCCCCGGGAACAGAGAGCTCGCCGAGCTCCGGGACCCTAGCGCTGGCAGCGCCAGACACACTGGCCCAGCGGACGGGCTCGGCTTGAACCCAGGGGGTGGGGGTGGAGGGCGCCAGGTTGCCACCCTCCGGGCCCAGGCAAGAATTGGGCGCGGCTGTCCAGTCCCGAAGGCCTTGCGCCTTCTAGGCTTGTGAACCCCCCCGGGCGGTTTGGCTGAGCTGCCAGTGGCCACCAGGTCAGCGGCTCCCTAGAGATGGGGGGAGGGGGACCGGGAAGGCCGCGCGGCGCCGCCGACTCGGCGGATCCTGCTGCGGGAACCCGGGAGGGCTGCGAGCTCGGCCTGGCAAAGTTCCTGTGGAAACTCCATGTTTTGAAACTCTAGCGGCGGTGCAGAAGGAGAGGGAGAGGGGAGCGCGCAGGAGAGGCCTGTACCCGCCTTTCGCTCTGGGCGAGAGGGTTCTGTGCCCTTTCCTAGACTCGTGGGAAGTCTGGCAGGCCGGGATGCCCGGATCCCCAAGTTTGATCTTTTGTGTGCTCCCCTTTTTCCTCTGCACTCTAAGAGAATTTTATAAACCCGTTTTATTTATTGAATTCAGCCTGGAGAGGACGGCTGCTTTTTTAGGGACCCTGATATTCAGGGTAATTTAGTATTTGACACATGTAAATACTTAGTACTCTCAGGTAAGGTCAAATTATTTAGCATCTTAATTTATATTTCAATAGGCCTACAATTTAGAGGCACGAAATGCCTCTTTATGAATCATTATGGTCTATTAGAGGAAGTAATGTATAAACAGCACTATTTGGGAGGGAATCACTTATGTTGACATTTAAATGGCTCTTCAATAGTTAAAAAAAAAGACATTCTAGTGCCTTTGATTAAATATACAATTTACAAGACCATCAGCAAAGCCATCAGGAATATAAATTCTTCTAGGGGTTTTTTATTTATTTCCAATTTTTAAAAAACCTTCGGGGACATATATGTCTTTTAATCCCTATGGGAAAAATCTGCAAATTTCAGGCCAACTATCATTCTTTTCTCCCCTAGGGAGTGTCTTATCAAGAACCCAGGAAACCTCTGGAAATGTGAGAAAATCCACCATCAGAGCGCCCATAGGGAAGGTTGTAGAAAGCTGTACTTCAGCTATAGAATCTACCACTTTTTAACAATGTTGCAGCTAATTTGTGAAACAGCATAGCTTCCCTGCTGGAGTCCAACTTTCCTGAAGGCCTGTGTCCAATCATCCATCCTGGTGTCCCCACAGCACCCAGCACAGAGCCTCTCAGTTTAAGTCACCTTTCTATACCTGCTACAACATCAGTCTCAAAGGCTCTTCCTGGCTGCCTCTACTGCAGTCTCATGTACTGTTCATTGAATGACTGTTATATTCGATGGCTTGAAGTACCTCCCACCTTCAAAATGCCCTTTCTGAACCCCTCATCTCCTTACCTTGCTCCCTATTTATATTTCCCTGGGTAGCTGTACTTCTTGAAAGAGGTGTCTAAGGTGGGTGCAGTGGCTCACATGGGTAATCCCAGCAACTCAAGAGGGAGAAGGACACAGGTCCGAGGGCAAAGGCAGCTTGTGTAACCTAATGAGACTCTGTCTCAAGATAAAAAAAAATAATAAAGGGGGTGGGGGTACAGTTTAGTTATAGAGCACTTGCAAAGTATGTGCAAGGCCTTGGGTTCAACCCCCAGTACGGGGGGGGGGGGGATGTCTAAATCCATGTAGCATTTCCACTTCTTGCGCATGTTCATGCTAAAAACCAGCTATTGGTTAAGTACAGCTTTGTTTCTAACCACATAGGATTAGAAACAACCCAAAAGTCCAGCAATGGCATTGATGACACATGCATGCAATAGCTACTTGACAAATAAAATCAGCCAGGTACGGTTGGGCATGTCTGTAATCCCAGCAACAACTGAGGCAAAGGCAGGAGGATCCCAAGTTAAAGGCCAGAGGCAGCCTGTTTAATTTAGTGAGACCCTCTTTCAAATAAGTAAAAAATGGGATGGAGGTGCAGCCCAGTAGTAGAGTGCTTACAACGCATGTGTGAGGCCCTGGGTTCAACCCCTCAGTACAAGACAGAAAGAAAGGAAGGAAGGAAGGAAGGAAAGAAGGAAGGAAGGAAGGAAGGAAGGAAGGAAAGAAAGAAAGAAAGAAAGAAAGAAAGAAAGAAAGATCTGCTCCTTGCCCTGATATGGAAAGACCTCCCCTAAACACAGGGTCTATAGTTAAGAGAAAAACCTGGTGCAGAAGGGTTTGTATAGTTATGTTACCATTTGTGTAAAAACAAAGTGAGGGGAATTTTTTTTTTCTCTTCTTTTTGTGGAGATGAGGTCTGGCTCTATTGCCCAGTTGTTAGGTGCCCTCAAGTCGCGTCTGACTCAGCGACCCTTATAGGATTTTCAATGGCTGATTGTTTCGAGATTGCCTCGGGAGTGGATCGCCATGTCCTTCTCCCATTTTTGTGGTGCTGGGAATCAAACCTGGGACCTCGGAGACTACAGAGCAGCACTCTACCAACTGAGCCCCAGCCCCTATTGCCCAGGCTGGCCTCAATCTCCTGGGCTCAGGCCATCCACCTGCCTCTGCCTCCTTAGCTGCTGGGACTACAGGAGCAGGCAGGCCTGCACATCATTTTCTCTTGGCACAGGAGATGAGCCTTGTCTATCTATGCCAAGGCCTGTGGAATTTCACTGTATAGATACATCATCACTTATCACGCTCTTCAATCCATCCTCCCTGGTCATTCTGCAGAAAGCACTCAGGATCACCAGTCACTGCCTTTTTGCCAGGAGTGGGGAACATTTTTCATTCTCTGACTTCCTTGAGTTTACGGAAAAGTTTAGCACCCCTCCCCTGCCCTGGAATTGCTTGCTGCTTTTGGTTTCCCAGGTGCCACATGCACAGGGTTTTCATCGTAGCTGTGAACCTCTTTCAGTTTCTAGGCTCTTCTCTGCGCTCTATCAGCTGCCTTGGGCCTGGATGTACCTCTCCTCCCCACCAATCTCATCTAGGATTATAGCTTTAAATACCACCTACTTGTTGACTCTTGAATTTGTTTTTCCCAGTTCCAGACCCCCATATCAAACATCTGCAAATCTGATATCCCAACTTGGCATCCACATGCAACTTAGTAACAACAGCTAACATTTACACAGTGCTTTTTAGGCAAACACCTAATATACTGTAAATTGGCTGAGTCCTTACCTCTCTAAGGTAGGTATAGTCATTGTCCACATTTTACAGATGAGGAAACTGAGACAGGGTCACAGAACACTCCCAGAAAATAATGGCACCAGGATGCAAACCCAGGCAGCCCTCTGCCCAGAGTCCATGTTCTTAGCCATGCTGGCTCCACTGCCTCACACAGAATCCTCATCAAAACTGAGTTCCGCTGGGTGCAGTGGCGCACACCTGTAATCCCAGCAGCTCGGGAGGCAGAGGCAGGAGGATTGCAAGTTCGAGACCAGAGGCAATCTGTGTAACTTAGCGAGACCCTGTCTCAAAAAGTAAAAAAAAAAAAAAAAAAAAAAGGGCTGGGGGGCGCAGCTCAGTGGTCCAGCACTTGCAAAGCATGCAGGCGGAGAGCCCTGGGTTCAACCCCTAGTACTGAAAAGAAAAAAAAAAAAAAAGAGTTCCTAGCCATGTGCCATGCCACAGTCTTATAATCCCAGTGACTCAGGAGGCTGAGGCAGGAGGATCCTAAATTCAAGGGCAGAGGCAGCCTGAGCAACTTAGTGGGACCTTGTCTCAAAATAAAAACTAATATTTTAAAAAAGAGGGGAAGACTGGAGGTGTAGCTCAGTGGTAGGGTACTTGCCTAACATGCATGAAGCTCTGGGTTCAATACCCCAGTACTAAAAAAATAAATAAAATGAATAAGCTCTGTCCTTCATCTGCCCGGCCTGCAGCCATAGCCCTGTGGCACCTGATCCCGCCAGATCTCGGAAGCTAAACAGGGTCGGGCCTGGTTAGTACCTGGATGGGAGACCGCCTGGGAACACCAGAAGCTGTAGGCTTGGGAGAAGGACCTGGCAACCCCCTCCCAAAAATCAATCTGCCACTGAAAAACCTAAGCACAGCAGAGAAGCACTGACAATAGTGTTTCCCCTGTTGTACAGAGGGTCGCTATGAGTCGGATACCGACTCGACGGCACCTAACAACAACAACAACATTCATCTCCCCACTCACCACTCTCCACTCTACTGACAAAGCTAACGAATCATACTTCCAAGTGTTCTATCCAGAAAACCTTCTTACCCTTCTACTTCCGCCTTAGGCCAGGCCACCACCTACTCTTGCCTGGATTATTATCCAGGATTATTATTCCATCTGGCCTCTGTGCTGCCATTCTCACTCTCCTCCAATTTGTCCTCCATATAGCAGCTAGAAAAGCCTACGAAAAACATGTCACAAGCCAGGCGCGATGGCACATGCCTGTAATCCTAGTGGAAGCAGGAGGATCGCAAGTTCGAGGTCAGAGGCAGCCTGCATAATTTAGCGAGACCCTGTCTCAAGATACAAAAAATGAAAAAGGAGTTCAGGGTGCAGCTCAGTGGTAGAATGCTTGCAAAGTATGCACAACGCCCTGGGCTCAGCCCCCTTGTACTGCAAAAAATGAATAAATACATATAAATAAAAACATGTCTCAGCCACGTGTGGTGGTACACGCCCATCACATGTCACGACCACATTAATTCCCATTGCAGTTGAAACAAAACCCAGATTCCTTAGCCAGGTGCAGTGGTGCATGCCTGTAATCCCAGTACTTGGGAGGCTGAGGCAGGAGGAGCACGTATTGGAGGCCAGACTGGACTACATAGCAAGACCCTATCTCAAAAACAAACCAACCAACCCTTTAACCAGGCTACTTCGTTCCCTGCAGTTTTGCTGCTTGCCACTGTCTACCTCCCCACTCTGAGAGCCAGATACACAGGCCTGTTGTCAGCTCCTGAATAGACTCTTTGAGTTCCTCCCTGGGCAGTCATATTCCTGACAAGACTGTGTGCTCCATAAGGGCAGGGTCTGTCCTCACTACGTACTAAACTTGCATCAGTGTCCAGCAATGAGCACGTGTCAACATAGTGGTCTCAGAATGTTGTTCCCCGACACATCCCTCCAGGGCCTAGCGTGTGCCTGGCACACAAGAGATGTTAAAAACAAATTTCATGAACAATAAATGATCGAATGCTCAACACATTCATTTTTTTTTTTTAATTATAGGTAGAGAAGAAGCCAAGTTCAAGAGAGCAAGGCAGTTGTTGGGGTGTGCTACCAGGAGGAGGAGTACCTGGGAGAGCAGGGAGTGGCTCTGTGGTTCTGGTGAGAACTGAGGCAGAAGGAACTAGGAGGTGGAGGCATGAGGCTAGAGGAGCCATTAGCTTGTGGGGAGGCCCATGGAGTGGGGATAAATGTATACAGGTCTTTGTTAGAGGAGCCAAGTAACCAGGCTGTGCATGCTGGTAGGGAGGTCCTGGATGTCCTATCCTTCCTTAATGCTACAAAGTATCATTCCCAAGGGGTGACAGAGGGGCCCCCTAGCCAAGAAAAAGACAAAGACAAAGACAAAACCAGAGCTGCAGCAAAGAACCTTGCCTATTGCCAAACACTTGGTCCTTACTGTGGGGCAGAAGATGGCGACTATCTTTCTCCTAGAAAACCCTCAAGAACCCAGAAGTGTGAGCTCTGGTCATGTTACCTTGGGCAACTGAGTGCTACTAAATCCATGCCATGTGACCAAATAGTAACTGTTACTCCACTATATTTCATAGCAAAGCAAGTCGGCTTAGAAGATGAATTTCCTACAGGATAAAAATAGCTACTATTTGTTGAGGGCCTTCAGTCTCTTCAGTTACTTTGTGAGGTACATTTCCAAGTTATCTCATGCCCTAAAATAACCCTGCTGGTTGTTACTGTTGGTAGGTGCCATTGATTGAATCGGATCTGACTCATAGTGATCCTCATGGGGTTTTCAATGGCTGATTGTTTCTGGATTGCTTTGGGAGTGGATTGCCACGTCCTTCTCTCATTTTTTGCAGTGCTGGGGATCGAACCCAGGTCCTCAGAGGGTGCGGAGCACCACTGTACCAACTGAGCTAGAGGTATTACTAACATTTTAGAGTTAAGGAAACTGAAGATCTTAGAATTGCCCTGCGCCCCCGTGCCAATATATGGCTCATCTAACAGAGTGTGGCCACAGGGATTCCACCTGACTCCACGCCCATGCTCTTTGCCATAGAGTACATTTATTTGCCTCCCATGTATACGCACTGTCCCCCCCAAACCTTAAACTATTTCTGGGGCCAGATCCTACAGAGCTCCTCCAGTCACATCCTCCTGGGGGTCATCCTGGCCATGTGCCAACTGCAGTAAATATCATAAAAGGAACTTCTTTCTTTCTGGGATCAGCAACTCTCAGCTGATCTGTTGTGTTCACCATGGGAACCTAGGAATTTATCATCTGAATGAAGAGTTGCCTTCCTCCCTGGTACACCCTGAAGAAGTGTGGGGCCAGGAGGTTCAAGGCAAGGACTTCCCCCTCCCTAGAACAAGTAGACTGGAGAGCAGTATTTGAAAAGTCTCAAAAATTATGACCCAGTGCTTGGTGAGATTGTAAACCATCTCGCCCTTTTACACTCCTGGATGACATTTTCCCCCCGTTTTGAGCTGCCATGAAGATTACTCTTGGGGCTGGGGTGCAGCTCAATGATAGAGCGCTTGTGTAGCATGTGCAAGGCCCTGAGTTCTATTCACAGCACTGGAGGGAAAAAAAGAAAAACAAAGAAAAAAGCCATTTGCTGTCACGATGGGGACAAGTATAAATGCAGAAAGAAAACCTATGGGAAGGACCACCCCAGCTCTCCTAAAGTGGGAGAGCTTTTGAGATTTGGGAAGAAGAGAGCCATTAGCTTTCCTCAGCTCTTAGAAGAACAATAGCTAGAATTTAGTAAGGGCCTTTTATCTGCCAGGCATAGTTCTAAACACTATACACATTGGTAATCTCATTTCATGTGTTGTTGTTAGGTGCCATCAAGTCGATTGACTCATAGCGACCCTCATTGGATTTTCAGTGGTGGACTGCTTTGGAAGTGGATTGCCATGTCCTTCTCCCACTCATTTCATGAAGGAAAGTATAATACAGATACTAGTATAGCTCCATTTCACAGATGAGGAAACTGAGGCTTAGAGGATAATTAACATACGTGCTTGCCTGGACAGTCATCACCCAATTCCCAAAGCCCCAACTTTTACCCAAGCCATCAACTGCCTCTGCCATCATGGTTGTTGTTGTTGTTAGGTGCCGTCGAGTCGGTATCCGACTCATAGCAACCCTCATAGGGTTTTCAATGGCTGACTGTTTCGGGATTGCCTTTGGAAGTGGACTGCCAGGTCCTTCTCCCATTTTTGAGGTGCTGGGAATTGAACTCGGGACCTCAGAGAGTGCAGCACAGCGC
Source organism: Pedetes capensis (assembly GCA_007922755.1). NCBI lineage: Eukaryota > Metazoa > Chordata > Mammalia > Rodentia > Pedetidae > Pedetes > Pedetes capensis. The sequence goes on from VMDO01006909.1 coordinate 68,817, forward strand.
TCTACCAACTGAGCTAAATCCCAGCCCGCCATCATGGTAGGATGCTGGTAAGTACATGTCAGACTTTCTAGGCACCTGTGGTCAGCTTCATTGTTCTGCCGGTTCCCTAGGCTCATAACTGGGTGCATTATTCCGATCTGAAGACAATGGCTTACACTGCATCCTGGCACGCAAATGATGTCCCCTAAGGACATCGCGGTCCTGCAGTGAATTTATCTCGCAGGTCCCTCTGAGAGGCCTTTTTTCTTCTGTAGCCTTGTAAAATGCAGCCGATCACCAGGAACTCTGGGATGCTCCACATCCCAGGTCTGCCCTGCTCTTTGATAAAGCACGCTAGGCACTCCGTGGATGCCCTTGCGGGTTCAATGCCAGTGGCTGCGCCAGGACCTTTCTGGCCTGCTTGCTGGCACAGGGAGCGCGGGGGAGAGAAGATCAATCTTGAAGATAATTTAGGTTCTGTCTTCCTCGAACCAGCCATTGTCCTCTGCTCTAGGTCTGCCAACTATGATTAATGCACCGCCGAGTCTTTCCCATCCTCAGCTTATCCCTTGCTTTGAGGTTTATTTTCCAGCCATTGCCAGACTTTCTCGTCAGAAGAGAGTAAATACAGACGAAAGCCTGGCCCTGGTGTTGTTCTGCCAGTGTCCCAGGTGGCAGATCACACCAGGCCACTCCTGCAGTAGGTGCTGTTATAGTTTAGAGTTCAAGGCTAACCCGCCACCTCCACCAATTGAGGCCTAATCCTTTAATTATTCACAAAATACCAAAAATAAAGATTGCAGGGAAGGCAATTAATAGGCTTATACGGTCTATTCCTCATTTGTAATTATATATTATTATTTTTCTCCCTACTTTGTTCCAATAATGATTTAAGACTGCTTCCAAAGATACACAAACCCCAGCAAAGATAAATAGAAGAAGTGGGACATGAATTATAATGTCACGCCTGCTCTCAACATCATTGCCCCATTCCATGTAATAGAACTGAATTCATAACGCCTTTCAAAGATGACGTAATTCAGCTCTTTGGTGGCAACACTAGGCTCTCTGTAAAGTGAGAGGGTGGTACACAATCGATTTCTAATGCTGGCTTCCTCAGTGTGTGACCTTGGGCAAGTCACTCCCTGTCTGCTCCTTTTTATGTTGCTATAACAAAGTACTTGAGATTGAATATTTTATAAAGTAAAGAGGTTTATTTGGCTCACAATTCTGGTGGCTGGAATGTCCACACAGCACAGTGCTGACATCCTTGTGAGGGGTCCCTGGCTGTATCACAACATGGCAGAGAAGCAGAAAGGGAAACAGCCACATGCAGGAGCCAAGACAGTGGGGTGGTAGCTGTGCTTTGTGGCAACACACTCGCATAAGAAGTAATCCACTCTTGTGAGACTTGCATTAATCCCTTCACAAGTGCCCAAGTGCCTGATCACCTCCCATAGGCTCTGCCTCTTAAAGGTTCCACTACCTCAACACTGCCACACTGGGAACCAAGCTTCCAGCATATGAACCCTTGGAAGACAGGCCATATCCAAACCACAGCAGTCAGCCTCTCTGGCCTTTGGATTCTGAAATTCTCAAAGGTCTCTGCCAATCCCTGAGGCTCCCTCTTCCCTTCCACTCTCTCTGAGGTGGGAAGCAGAAGCTAGCATTGCTCCTCCAGCATAAGGCCCCCTTGTTGTTGTTAGGTGCCCTCCACTCGTGTCCCACTGGTAGCGACCCTCATAGGGTTTTCAATGGCTGATTGTTTTGGGATTGCCTCAGGAGTGGATTTCCAGGTCTTTCTCACATACAACAGGCAAAACACTATGGTCAGTGCTTCTTTGCTATTCATAGGGTTTTCAATGGAGGATTGATGTTTGGGAGTGGGTTGCCAGGTCCTTCTTTCCAATCCTACAGTAAGTATCTGGTGCTCCCAAGCAGCCTCCCATTCAAGTACTGACCAGGACTGACCCTGCTTAGCTTCTGAGATCTGATGGGATCAGAAGCCACAGTGCTACGGCTGCAGGCATAAAGCCCCCTAGGAATTACTATTTGAGAGAAGGGTTCCAGGACAGTGCCTGTGCTGGCACTTCCCCCTACTCCACACACACCTCCCTCCCACTTCCACAATCTTCCTACATGACTCAGACAATAGAACTTGAATTGTCTCTTTCCCCCAAAGCAGTAATCCTACCTGCAATCTTTAGTGAGCCTTCCAGGAGAGTGGAGTGGGTGGGTTGTACTGAGGCCCTTTAGGGAAGCAGCCAGTCACAGGGCCTTCCCACCAAGCCCTCCCTCCTCAGGTGTGGGCTGTTTTCTTGCAGTTTAAGGCAAAACCTGGCTTCAGAACCAGCGTTATCTCCCCCTCACTCCCCAAGCCAACTACATCTTCCACTTGGAATCCCAGGCCTCACCTAACGCAATGCTTAGCATATCACTTGCTTAAAACACTGATATTAAACTTGGCTCAGTGGCCCACACCAGTAATCCCAGCCTTGGCAAGACTAAGGCAGGAGGACCACCAGTTCAAAGCCAGCCTGGACTACATACAGCGAGACTCTGTCTCAAAAAAACAAAGGGAAAGAAATCTAAAACAAAAAAACCCACTGATACCATCTCTGCTCCACTCAAAGTCACCATTTTCCCCCTGCTGCCTCAACTCAGGCTCCCCCAAGTTTTTCTCGACATATTCCATATGCTAGAGGGGGCTTCAAGGGCTCATCCCTGATCACTTGCCTCAAGGTGGGACTGCTTTGGAAGACTCTCTTGTAAAACGCAGGTGTGCGTGACAACATGCGTGCATCCCTCAAATGTTTCCGGATGGAAGTCGCAGTGGGATTCCAATTACATCAAGTTTGAAAGTGGGCAAAGGCGTTAATCAAAGGTGTCAGAAGTCAGGCTAGGAAGCCGGGGGGGCGGTGGCGCAGGCCTGTAATCCCAGTGAGTCGGGAGGCAGAGGCGGAAGGATCGCAAGTTCAAGACCAGAGTCAGTCTGTATAATTTAGCGAGACCCTGTCTCAAAGTTAAAAAAAAAAAAAAAAAAGGGCTGGAGGTGTAACTCAGTGGTCCAGCACTTGCAAAGATGCAAGTGAGAGGCCTGGGTTCAACCCCCAGTACTCCAAAAAAAAAAAAAAAGTCAGACTAAGGGCTCCCTTTGGATGAGGAGGGGCACAGTGGGCACTTCCGGTGGGCTGGGAATAGTTTGCATGTTGCCTTGGATGTTGGTTACAGAGTTGCCCAGCTTGTTAAAATTCATCAGGCTGTACACTTAGCATTTATACCCTTTTCTGTCTGTGTGCTGTACTTTAATAAAATGGTAACAAATTAAAAAACAATAAATGTTTAAAAATAAACAAGCTGGAGGAGAATAAGGCGTAAAATCACAGGCCCGCTCTGGGCAGTTCTCACAGGAGGAGCATGGCAATGTTCTGGGGTGGTGGCGGGTGTGTGCAGTTGTAGATGGGGGGAGGAAGCAAATTTCAGAATCCCATGAACAGAAGCAAACTTTCTGCTCCGCAATCCAGCTGAGTTGCTGCGAGTGGCCCATCAGACAGATGGGACAAGCGAGCAAGGGGAGCTTAGCAGCACTCCGTTCTGGCAACTGCCCAGGACCCCAGCCCCATCCTGTCTTCCCTCTAATCTTCCTGAACTCTCCACCGGGCTTCCACCCCAGCCCAAGCTGGATGCTACGGTCTGATTGTGCCTTCCAATGCTCACATGGGGGAAAGAGAAGCTCCAAAATCATATGTTAAAGGTATTTGGAGACAGGCCCTTTGGGAGGCAATTAGGATTCGGTGAGGTCATGAGGGTGGGACCCACATGATGGTTTTAGTAGCTTCATAAGATGAGGAAGAGAGACCTGAAATAACACACTTGCTCTTTCCCCACGTGATGCCCTCTGCCATTTATGATGCAGCAAGAAGCCCTCACCAGATGCCGGCGCCATGCTCTTGGGCTGATTCCCTCCCCTCCCTTCCTCCCTTCCTTTTCCTTTTTCCTTTTCTTTTCTTCTTTTTTTTGTCTGGTACTGGAGGTTGAACCCATGGCCTCGCATGTGCTTTGCAAATGCTCCACCACTGAGCTGTACCCTCAGCCCCATTTTCACCTTTTTTTTTTTTTTTTTAATTTCAAGAAAGGGTCTCACTAGCTGCGCAGGCTGCCTCTGTCCTCAAACTCACGATCCTCCTGCCTCTGCCTCCCAAGTCTCTGGGATTACAGGCCTGGGCCATGGTGCCTGGCTTTTCCTTTGTTTCCTTCAACTCAGAGCCTCACACATGCTAGGCAACTGCTGTTCCACTGAGCTACAACCCCAGCCCCCTTTTTATTATTTTTTATTTGGAGATAAGGGCTCACTAAATTGTACACGCTGCCTCTGGCCTCGAACTCACGATCCTCCTGCCTCAGCCTCCGGATTTGCTGGGATTATAGGTGCGGAGGGGCTGGGATTTGGCTCAGTTGGTAGAGCGCTGCGCTGCAGTCGCTGAGGTCCCCAGTTCAATTCCCAGCACCGCCAAAATGGGAGAAGGGCCTGGCAACCCACTCCCAAGGCAATCCCGAAACAGTCAGCCATTGAAAACCCTGTGAGGGTCGCTATGAGTCGGATACCGACTCGACGGCTCCTAACAACAACAACAACAACCTCTTAGGGCTGGGATTTAGCTCAGTGGGTAGAGCGCTGCGCTGCAGTCTCTGAGGCCCAGAGTTCAATTCCCAGCACCGCAAAAATGGGAGAAGGGCCTGGCAATCCACTCCCAAGGCAATCCCGAAACAGTCAGCCATTGAAAACCCTATGAGGGTCGCTATGAGTCGGATACCGACTCGACGGCACCTAACAACAACAACATAGGTGCGGACCACAGCGCCAGGCTGTGGTCCCTAGATTTCTATTCTTTATAAATTACTCAGTCTCCAGAACATTGTATAGCAACAGAAAACAGTCTAAGACACTGGAGCTCTCACTATCCTCTGAACACTCCAGGAACATTCCTTTTTCTTCTCCCTGTTTCTCCCTGGTCCCCACTAACCATTTGCTTATACAGGCCAGAAACCTTTGGCCTTGCCAATGCCCCTGCCCCCACCCAACCCATCACCAAATCCTGTTTCTTTTCCTCTCCACAGCACTAGGAGTTATCCACTGCCTTGGCATTCAGCACCCTGCCTGCCCAGCATAGCCTCTCACCTATGCCATGCTAATGACGTCCTGACTGGTCCCCCCATGTGCTCCTGCCCCTCAGCAGCCACAATCATACCTGCAAATATCCACTGCTACCAGGTGCCAGAGGCTATTCCAGGCACTCTATGCAAGGCACAGTGAACAAACTAAATGACTGCCCTTGGGCACTTATATTCCAGCAGGACAGATGGCCGTTAAACTATCAAGATAATGGTGGACAGTGCACACACCTTGGAAAGAAAAGTAAGAGCAGATAAGGAACATCAGAAAGGCAGGGTATGGGGAGAAGTTTGCAAGATTCAGAGGTGGTTGAGGGAGGCCTCCTTGAGAGTGAGATGTGAGCAAAGACTCAAAGGAGGTGAAGGGAGTGAGTCAATCAAATTTCTTCAGGAAGATGTTGCTGGCAGAGGCACAACCAGTGCAAAGGCCCTGTGGCAGGAAGAGCGCCTGCTCTAAAGAACAATCAGTATTCCAGGGATGCCCAGATTGCCAAGTAGTAGGTGGCATGGTCAGAGGGGTAAAGGAGGAGGAGGTCCTGTAGCCAGAATGATGGAACTCCAGGGTTTTCACTCAGGAGATAAAGATGGAAGCCATTAGCCAGCCTACCAGGCCCTGCCTGGCCCCATCAGAGATCTTTGCTCTGGGCTTCTATTTCCAACCCTTTCCCAGTGAGGCCTTTCCAGGAGCTGGCCCATGTCCATGTGCCCTCCACCTGCTTTGCTCAGTCATTCAGAGCTCTGTTCAAACAGCTCATCCTCCCAGACACCTTCCTCAGGCCGCTGTCAAACCCTAAACCGCCGGCTCTTCCTTTCCTAACAGCTCCCCCACCCCCCCCAGCAACCTAGCATTAAGTCTGTGCTTATGCCATGCACTGTCCTGGGTGCCAGGGGCCCTGTGGTAAACAGGACCACCAGAGTTCCTCTCCTCTGAGAGACAGACCACATAGAAAGCTCATAAAGAGCCAGGCATGGTGGTGCATGCTTGTGATCCCAGCGACCCGGGAGGCAAAGGCAGGGCAGGAGGATGACAGGTTTGAAGACACAGACAGCCTGGGTAGCTTAGGGAGACCTTGTCTCAAAATAAAAAATTAAAAATGGAATGGGAGTGCAGCTCAGTGGTAGAACGCTTGCAAAGCATGCACAAAGCCCTGGGTTCAACCCCCCAGTTGTTGTTAGGTGCCGTCAAGTCGGTATCCGGCTCATTGCGACCCTACGTACCACAGACGAAACACTATTGTCAGTGCTTCTCTGCTGTTCATAGGGTTTTCAATGGCAGACTGATTTTTAGGAGTGGATTGCTGGGTCCTCCTCCCAAGCCTACAGCACCTGGTGTTCCCAGGCGGTCTCCCATCCAAGTACTAACCAGGCCCGATCCTGCTTAGCTTCCAAGATCTGACGGGATCGGATGCCAGAGGGCTATGGCGGCAGGCAACCCCCCAGTACTGTTAAATAAATAAATAAATAAATAAATAAATGAGGAAAGTTAATAAGGAATTTTAGATGGTGACAGGCACTACAAAGATGACCCAGGGCAGTGTGACTGAGAGTAGAGGGAGAAGGGACAGCTTTAGCCAGAGTGGCCCCGGAGGCCTCTCTGAGGAAGTGACTTTGGGCTGTGAAGGCACCAGCTGGATGCATGCCGGGGGAGGAGAGCTGCAGGCAGGCAAAGGGCAAGTGCCCAGGCCCTGAAGGAGGACTGACCTTGGACTATGTGAGGGAGCGAGGGCGGCTCCGAAGGCTGGAGCACAATGGGTCGTCTATCCAGACAGGGTGGAAGTACCACAGGCCCTGAGAGCCTTGTAGTGTGGATGTGGCAGGATTCATGGCTTGGACTTGCTCAGCGTTAACGCTCACTGCATTCTGTTGAAGGTGTAGATATCCTCTCTCTCTCTCTCTCTCTCTCTCTCTCTTTCTCTCTCTCTCTCTCTCTCTCTGCTGGAGATGAAGCCCAGGGCTTGACCCATGCTAAGCAAGCACTCTACCTCTGAACTGTATCCCCAGACCCTGAAGATGTAGGTATTTCTGTTCTGCTCATTCTTCAATCCTCTTGCTCCAGGAACTCTCCCTAGCCCTCTATGGCCCTCTAAAAACACCCCCCCTTCCCTGAACTCGAACTTCAGACCCTCTGCTGGACATCTTTGGATGGTCTCCCTGTGGCCAACCAACCCTAGAAATGGTGTGGAAACAGTGGTTCTCGCACATGCATCTAGTTTTCTAGGGATTTCTGGGATCAGGTCACAAACATTTCTGAAATACTAATCCAAACCCCTCACTCTGCAGAGGAAGAAAGGGAGGACTAGAGACTGGGCACAGGGGCACACTCAACTCGGGAGGCGGAGGCAAGAGGGTTGAGGCCACTGGCAGCCTGTGAAACTTAGTGAGACCCTGGATCAGGATAAAAAATTTCAAATGGGCTGGGGATGCAGCCCAGTGGTAGAGCGCTTGCGAAGTATGTGCAAGGCCCTGGGTTCAACCCTTAAGTATCGCCAGAAAATAGAAAAGAAAAAAAGTGAGGACTAGAGGGGAGAAGGACCTGGCAACCCACTCCCCAAAATCAATCCGCCATTGAAAACCTTATGAACAGCAGAGAAGCACTGACAATAGTGTTTCGCCTGTTGTATGTAGGGTCGCTATGAGTCGGACACCGACTCGACAGCACCTAACAACAACAACAACAACAACAGAGGTTGGAACACATGTCCGGGGCCTGCCTGGCTCTGTCAGGCTGCCAGCTGCTAGGCCACAAGATCCACCTGCCCTGGCTGTGATCAGGGCAGGGTCTCCAGATGGCATTTGCTGTTGTATCGCCTCTGGTCCCTTCTGCATGGGTTGTCCTTACTTTTATCTGTTAAGATATGGCCGAGGCCATCCCTTCTCAGATTATTTATTCCTTGAGGGCAGGATCGGGTGGCTGTTTTTAAATGTCACTTTACTCTCCACTTCCGTGTCTACACACTTCCAGCTAAGGGACTCCACGAGCTGGGGCTGCCCAACAAGCTTCTTCCTGCCATGCCCAAAGGACCATGGAAACTGCCATGTGGGGCGTTAACTGGCTTGCGGTCAGGCCTGTGGCTGGATATTCTTAGCAGCCTTTGGTCACCCGTCCTGAGAATTCAAACTCCCCTGTCACTAGGGCTTAGATCTCTCACCGCCGGGGCAGAGGGGTTTTCTATTTCCAGGCATCCAAGTCCAAGTACAGAGGGACACGGAGTATGCTTGTTTAAAAGGTCCCAGCTTTGGGGCACAGCCCAGCGACACACTTAAGCCTGTTGCTACCCACCACCGCCCTGGGCCTGACTGACCGGCCAGACTGTTTGGAAAACATGTTCTGGTTTAACAGAGCTGCTCGGCATGGTGGGAGCTTTGGCCACAGCGCAGTGGTTATCACCACGTCTGACCTCATTCCTGGGGCCTGAGGCAACTCTGAGGTCTGCAAGTCTGGGACACTTACTAATCTTCCTTTAAAGATATCCACCGGGTCAAACAGCTACTCTAAACAATCCCCTTTTTGGGCCTTTTCCCAAATCCCCTGGGGAGCTCCCCTTCTGGATGACTGCGTCACCCATTGTCAAGGGGTTATCATGTGTGGCTGTGTGGCCTGCCATGGGCTGTGTGTGCAATTGGTGGGGGGTGGGACCCTTCAAAGAGCACTGTGGGAGGGGAAGAGAGGGAGGGTTGGGGATGGAGCTGGGAGCTGGGAGCTGGTGGGAAGGTTCTGCCTTGCCCACCCTCGATGCCTAATGGGGTTCAGAACTAGAACAAAAATGGGATGGCCCTGCAGAATCAGAGCGTGGGCAGGGGGTGGCAGCTGGGTCAGCTTTTCTTTTCTTTTCTATTTTTTTCCCAGTCCTAGGGCCCTTGTACATGCTAGGCAAGTGCTCCACTGAGCCATGCACCCCAGCCCCTCTCTTATTTTTTATTTAATTAATCAATTTATTTATTTTAATTTTTATTCTTTTTGCGGTACTGGGGGTTGAACCCAGGGCCTCGCGCCTGCATGCTTTGCAAGTGCTGGGCCACTGAGCTGCACCCCCAGCCCATTTTTTGAATTTTTTGAGACAGGGTCTCCCTAAATTACGCAGACTGCCTCTGGTCTCGAACTTTCGATCCTTCCATCTATGCCTCCCAAGCCTCTGCACCCCAAGCCGCTGGCATTACAGGCATGTGCCATTGGGCCCGGCCCTCTTTTATTTTTGATCTTGAGACAGAGTCTGGCAAAGTTGCGCAAGCTGCATCTGACCTCAAACTTGGGATCCTCGTGCCTCCACCTCCCGAGTTCCTGGGAATGACAGGCAGGCGCCACAGTGGCAGGCTTCTGCTTTGTGCTTGGGCTGCCACCAGTGCCGCTTCCCTTGGCTGCACCCTGCACACGGCAGACCTGCGAATCACATGGCATTTAACTTCTTCTGACTCCATGTCATTTTTTTTTTTCTTGTTTTCGTCTCCATTTTCTCATTTCTCTTGGGGTGGCATTGTGTCTTCTCTCCATGTATCTGGCTCCGAAAGTGTGGGGGCACCGCCTGAGAGGAAATGCAGACTGGGGCGTGGGAAAGCTTTGGGGGGCAGTGCATGAGAAAGCTTTGTGGGGAGGGGGCAGCAGAATGCTACTTCTCACTGGGTATGGCGGCGCCCATTTGTAATCCCAGTACTCTGGAGGCTGAGGCAAGAGGATCGTGAGTTTGAGGCCAGCCTAGGCTATACAGCAAGACAATGCAAAAAAAAAAAAGAAAGAAAGAAAGAAAGAAAAGAAAGAAAAGAAAAGAAAGAAAGAAAGAAAGAAAGAAAGAAAGAAAGAAAGAAAGAGGCAAAACTATTTTTCTCTAGGCACCAATGTTCCACCAATCCACAACATGTAAGAGTTAGGGTCAATGTCAAAATTCGGTGTCTTCAAGGGTGCCACATGATAAGGAAGGGCAGTTGCGGAATGGATTTTGGGAAAGGGGTGGAGTCTTTGGAGGGGAGGAATAAGCACTAGAGAAGCTGTGAGAGGAAAAGCCTTCAGAATCCCCACATGGTACTCTTTGCAACATTGGGATTTAAGGACTGCGAGGAATTGGTGAGCTCAGAAGATTCTGAAATCAGTTTTAGTCTGCAAATGCCTCTTAAGCAGCCCCTATGTATAAGTCAGGGCTGGGATTTAGCTCAGTTGGTAGAGTGCTGCGCTGCAGTCTCTGAGGTCCCGAGTTCAATTCCCAGCACCGCAAAAATGGGAGAAGGACTTGGCAATCCACTCCCAAGGCAATCCCGAAACAGTCAGCCATTGAAAACCCTGTGAGGGTCGCAATGAGTTGGAATCCGACTCGACGGCACCTAACAACAACAACAACATGTATAAGTCAGATGCTCTGGGAAGGACTAAGACAAGAGGTCCTTTCCAGAAAGACTGCCCTGGAAAAGACGCTCCGCCCTGGGCGGAGAGGCATGTCAGATGAAAGATAGGGGACTTTTCCTGGGGGATGACAAAGGCAAGTATGGTCAGCCTGGCTTGTCCTGTTCTGGGAGCCCCCCCCAACACACACACACAGAAGCCGCTCAAGGCCAGCCAAATTAGTGGGAAGACAGGTAGCAAAAGCAGGGGAGGTGGTACTGGGAAGTCTGCCAGCAGTGATATATTAGGGGCACCAGCTACTCCAGCAGCTGCCAGGGAAGGTGCCTGATTATGGGGGAAACTGAGTCTGGATGATGGAAGGCCTCTCAATGGACAGATGATGAAATAGCAGAGACTAATAGCAGCTGGCTTATTTGAGCACTTACTGAGGTGGGGCACTAGGTAACCTCAGAGTCCATTAAACATGGCCGCGGGGTCTTGTTCCCCGGTACCTCCCACAGTACCTCCCACTAAGGGGCCTGTGTTATGGGCTGAATTGTCCACCTACCCCTCATTCATATGTTGAAGTCTTAACATCCAGGACCTCAGAATGTGACCTCATTTGGAAATACGGCCCTTGTAGAGATGATTAGGGCTGGGATTTGGCTCAGTGGGTAGAGCGCTGCGCTGCAGTCTCTGAGGTCCCCAGTTCAATTCCCAGCACCTCAAAAATGGGAGAAGGACCTGGCAATCCACTCCCAAAGCAATCCCGAAGCAGTCAGCCATTGAAAACCCTATGAGGGTCGCTATGAGTCGGATACCGACTTGACGGCACCTAACAACAACAACAACAAGCTTATCAATTATCGGGGCTGGGATTTAGCTCAGTGGGTAGAGCGCTGCGCTGCAGTCTCTGAGGTCCCGAGTTCAATTCCCAGCACCGCAAAAATGGGAGAAGGGCCTGGCGATCCACTCCCAAGGCAATCCCGAAACAGTCAGCCATTGAAAACCCTATGAGGGTCGCTATGAGTCGGATACCCACTCGACGGCACCTAACAACAACAACAACAACAAGAGATGATTAAGTTAAAATGAGGTCAGGAGGGGGAACCCTAGTCCACTCTGACTTAGAGGAAGTTAGGCACACACAGAGAGAAGACCCTGTGAGGGCACAGCGAGAAGGTGGCCATCCATAAGCCAAGGGCAGAGGCCTCAAAGGAACCAACCCTGCCGACACCCTGATCTGACTTCCAGCTCCCAGAACAGTGGGACAATATATTTCCATTGGTTAGGCCGCTGGAACTCAGGAACTTTGCTATGGAAACCTTAGTCCACTAACAGAGTGAAACCAATGGCCCCTGCCCTAGAATCTGGGTGGTTTTTTTTTTTTTAGAAGCAAGTATGCTTGTGAGAATGTCCAGGAAGGCCCTCAATGCAATGAGGAAATCTTTTATCTGGAAGCATTTTTTCCCTGAGGGTTTCCCGGCTGCCTCTGGGTCTCCTCCTCATTCCTGCTGAACCTTTTTTTTTTTTTTTGGCAGTCCTGGAGGTTGAACCCAGGGCCTCGCGCCTGCATGCTCTACAAGTGCCGGACGACTGAGCTGCACCCCCAGCCCATTTTTTTTTTTTTTCTTTTTTGAGACAGGGTCTCACTAAATTACACAGACTGCCTCTGGTCTCGAACTTGCGATCCTCCTGCCTCTGCCTCCCGAGCCGCTGGGATTACAGTGGTGCGCCACCCCGCCTGGCTCACTCCTGCTGAATCTTTACTCTAGGTTTTCAATTCTAGGGCATAGCACAGAGGTCATTCACAGGAGGTAAAGAGAGGCAGGGATCACCCTCCCTGAATCATCTGTAGAAAAGAAAGTAGGGCCTCTATTTCTTTATCTGTGTCTAATAATAAGCAGCCTGCAGCTGTAGCCCTGTGGCATCCGATCCCATCAGATCTCGAGATCTCGGAAGCTAAGCAGGGTTAGGCCTGGTTAGTACTTGAATGGGAGACCGCCTGGGAACACCAGAAGCTGTAGGCTTGGGAGAAGGACCTGGCAACCCCCTCCCAAAAACCAATCTGCCATTGAAAACCCTATGAACAGCAAAGAAGCACTGACAATAGTGTTTCACCTGTTGTACTCAGGGTCGCTATGAGTCGGATACCGACTCGACAGCACCTAACAACAACAACAATAATAATAAGCAGTAACCTACGCAAGTCAAATCCCCAGACATCTATTAACTAGTCACCCCCCTTTGAGGCTAGGGAATATAGCCCAGTGGTAGAGCACTTGCCTATAACATGAGAGGCCCTGGGTTCAATCCCCAGCACCACCACCACCACCAACAGCAAAATATCCTCTGGATACACAGCTGTAGAATCTCTATGGAAACAGCCACCATTTTTTAAATGTATTTTGGCCACTATTTATTAAGTGCCTACTATGTATTGGCATGCAGCCATAGCCCTGTGGCGTCTGACTCAGTCAGATCTCCGAAGCTAAGCAGGATCAGGCCTGGTTAGTACTTGGATGGGAGACCTCCTAGGAACATCATGTGCTATAGGCTTGGGAGAAGGACCCAGCAATCCACTCCCAAAAATCAGTCAGCCATTGAAAACCCTATGAACAGCAGAGAAGGACTGACAATAGTGTTTCGTCTGTTGTACGTAGGGTCGCTATGAGTCAGACACCGATTCGACAGCACCTAACAACAAGTATTAGATGCATAGTTAATGCATTCCCTTATTTAATCCTCATGGAAGTATGGTTAAAATAAGGCACTACTCACAAGTATGACCCTATTTTGTAAAGGATGAAACTGAGACCTAAAGCCAGGCATGGTGTCACCCTGCCTGCAATCTCAGCACTTGGGAAGCTGAGACAGCAAGAGTTCGAGGCTGGCCTAGGCTACAGATCCTGCCTCAAAAACAAACAAAGGCCAGGCCTGTAATCCCAGCAACTCAGGAGGTGGAGGCAGGAGCAGGAGGATTCCAAGTTTGAGGCCAGAGGCAGCCTGTGTGATTTAGTGAGACCTTGATTAAAAAAAAAAAAAAGTGGGGGGGGTTGCTGGGGGTGCAGCGGTAGAGCACTTGCAAAGTATATGTGAGGCCCCAGGTTCGGCTCCCAAGTACCACAAAAAATAAAAATAAAAAAATAAAAAGAATTAAAAGAAAGAAAGAAACTGAGACTCAGAGTTTAGTAGCTCTCCTGAGGGCACAGAGCTAGTGGGCCTGGACTCCCAAATGCACAGTCTTTCTTCTCCCCTAAGGTCTGAGGCTTAAGGAGGTAACAGGAGAGTGCAGCTTGCCACCCTAGTGAGTAGAAATGGGAGGAGGAGGAAGAGCTGGTCAGCAAATGGGAGGCAGGTAGAGAAGGGAGAACTGTGGGTAGAGCTGCTAGGAAATGTCTTGTTTGTTGCTGTTGCTGTTGTTGTTAGGTGCCATGGAGTCAGGTCCGACTCATAACGACCCTCACAGGCTTTTCAATGGCTGATTGTTTCAGGACTGGACTGCCAGATCCTTCTTCCAGTTTTGCGGTGCTGGGGATCGAAGCTAGGGCTCTACCAACTGAGCTAAACCCCAGCCCAAGGAAATGTCTTAGGGAGAAGAAAAAGTGAAGCAGAAGGGAGGAGCCGAGAGGCCCCAGGGGAGGTGAGGTGAGGTGGGGGCCCCCCCAAGCTCTCCCACTGGCCTCACCCGGCTGGGGACATATGCGGGGTGGCTATGTGCCTAAGTACTGACCCTACCCCAGAGGAGGCCGACCCTCCGGCTTCCCATAGATGATTTTGCCCCCTTTCCATGCTCCCTCAGGTGGAGACCAACTTAATTAGGGGTACCCCTCACTTCTTCTCATGGCCACCCCGTGACGTGGGCACCTCTTTTGCGCCCACCTTACAGAGGAGGAAAACTACGGCACGGAGACCTGAGAGGATGGGCAGAGCCTGCAATGTGGCCCAGCCTGGTAGCTTGGTCCTCTGAGACCTGCCCTGCCATGGATTCCTGGGGCGCTTACACTCTCAGCCCTCACTTAGGCATGTGCTGTGTGCCCATCGACGACATCATGGAGGCGTGAAGCCATCTAGCCCTCAGCGCCATATTAAGCACAGAGAAGGAGCTCATTAATGTGCGCTCTGGGGGCTACACTTCCGCCTCCCAGTGCAGCTGTCCGCCTTACCCAGGCTGCTCCAAACAAGACAGTTGCTAATGTGAGGCTTCTGGGGGCCGTGGGGAAGGGGTGCGGGCAGGGAGGTTCAGGAACCCCAGAAGGAAAGGCAGGAGGACCAGAGAGGGCATTTTCCTCAGAGCACCAAACACAGGCCCCGCTGCCCTTTTCTGGAGCAAGGGGCTCAGCAGACGGGTCAACGGCCACCTTCACAAATACCAGCAAATCATAGCAGCAACACAGAGTACCTGTTTGGTAAATTGACCCACTCTGGCATGACAGGGAACCCCCACTTCTCTCTTTTTTATTTTATTTTTTAAAATTTATTTATTTTGCGGTATTAGGAGGTTGAACCCAGGGCCTCACACATGCTTTGCAAGAGCTCTACCACCAAGCTGTACTCTCAGCCCCTTTTAAATTTGTTATCTTGACACAGGGTTTCGTTAAATTACGCAGGCTGCCTCTGGCCTTGAACCTGTGATCCGCATCTAGAATGGCTTGGATTACAGGTATGGGCCACCACGCCCAGGCCCCACCTCCCTCTTAATGGTTCCTCATCCTGAGACACCTAGAATGCAGCCCTGGAAGGCAAATCCACACCCCTCCCCCAGCCCGGGGAGCCAGGGAGCTGGTGCCAGGGGGTTGTGTTGACCTTTCCTCCGCTCCCCAATTGTTTTCAAGCCTTATTATTGTTGTTGTTAGGTGCTGTCTAGTCCATTGCCATTGCCATTGCCATTGTCTTTCTCCCATTTTTCTGGAGCTGGGAATCGACCTCAGGACCTCAGAGACTGCAGGGCAGTGCTCTACCAATTGAGCTAAATCTCAGCCTTCTTGTTGTTGTTAGGTGCCATCGAGTCGGTATTCGACTCATAGCGACCCTCATAGGGTTTTCAATGGCTGACTGTTTTGGGATTGCCTTGGGAGTGGATTGCCAGGTCCTTCTCCCATTTTTGCAGTGCTGGGAATTGAACTTGGGACCTCAGAGACTGCAGCACAGCGCTCTACCAACTGAGCTAAATCCCAGCCCACCAATCCCAGCTTGGAGGGATGTAAATAAGGCCAGGGAAGAGACTCCCTCATGGCTTTGAGGCAGAAGAACCAGGCCTCAAAAACCACTCTCCGGCAGCCACTCAGTCCAACACCCTAACACAGGTGAGCTTCCCAGGGCCCTAAGCCTGGGTGTTCATCTTGAAAATAGCCTGGTGTTGCCATCAGAGCCCAGGGGGCTAACCAGGTGAGACCAGGCACATGGGTAGGGCTGATATGACGTCAGAAGGAATCTTGGGAGACCTTGTAGATCTGACCCCCTGTGTACCCAACAACCCCTTTTGGGGAGCTAAACTGGCCAGCATGAGCTGGCCTCCCACTGCTGCCTTGCACGTATCATCCAAAGGGACTAGAAATGACTAGAAACCTGGAAAGCCTTTTCCTTCTCTCTGTCCCTACAGGCCAACAGACATGAACAACAGCAATTGGAAATGGAGCACCTGGTGCTGACCTTGCCCGGTGAGATCGTGGGCCTCAGACTAGAAGGGAGCTCACGTTTGTCTAGGATTTCAAGAGATTATTTCACCAGTCCAGGTGACAACGCAGGAGATACTGTAGCCTTTTCAAACACATCCTCATGTTGCCATTCTTTCCACCAAGAGGTGGGGTTTACTGGGTGGGCTTCTGAGTGTCTTCAATGTAACAGAAATAATATTGCAAGACTGTGGCTAAGTCAGAGAAGGCCACGTAGCTTCCTCCTGGCTCTCCTGGGCCACTCACTCTGGAAGGCGTCAGTAAGCTGTCAAGACCATCGCAGAAAGTCACAAAGAGATGCCCTAGTCCCCAGCCAGGGGCTGGGATTTAGCTCAGTTGGTAGAGCACTGTGCTGCAGTCTCTGAGGTCCTGAGTTCAATTCCCAGCACCGCAAAAATGGGAGAAGGACCTGGCAATCCACTCCCAAAAGCAATCCCGAAACAGTCAGCCATTGAAAACCCTATGAGGGTCGCTATGAGTCGGATACCGACTCGATGGCACCTAACAACAACAACAACAAGTCCCCAGCCAAGCTGAGCTCCAACCCAACAGCCAGCAAGACCTGCCTACCACAGACTGCACCATCTTGGATAACCTTTAGATGGCTGCAGCTCCTGCTGACGCCTGACCAGAAGCACCAGACACCCTTTTGAGAACTACCCAGCAGAGCCATTCCCAGAATTCCCAGAACTCACCAACAAAAATGTGAACAAAACAGAACAGTTAAGTAGTGAAGTTCTGGGGCGCTCCGCGGCATGGCACTAACAGATCTGTGGTGTTGCTCCAACTCCACAGAAGAATCCGAGGCTTAAAGGGGTTATGGGAGTCACATACTTGGGAAGTTTGAGAGCTGAGATTCAAACCCGGTTTCTCTGAATCCAAGTCACAGCCCCTGCTCCTGGTCCCCCCTGACATTTCTTCACTTCTAAGAAGAGAACATTCTTTTCAGACTCAACTAGTTTCCAAACCTGGCTGTGCGTCACAGTCAGCTGTGGTGAATGTTAAAGATAGAGATTTCCAGGCTCCACCCCAGGCCTACTGAGTCAGAATTTTCAGGCATGGGGCCAGGACTCTGCATTCTAAACTGGCACCCCAGGTGACCCTGAGGCCACTGGTATGTGAACCAGTCAGTGGGCCATGCAACTCAGCCAGGTTATTAAAAGACAACCAGAAGGGACCAGAAAGCTTTTCTTTTTTTCTTTTTCTTTTTTTTTTTTTTTTCTTCTGATACTTGAGAATTGAACCCAGGGCTTTGCACATACTTTGCAAATGCTCTACAACTGGGCCGCACCTTCAGGCCCTTTTTTATTTTTATTTTTTATTTTGAGACAGGGCCTCACTAAATTATGCAGGCTGCCTCTGGCCTGGAACTTGCGATCCTCCAGCCTCCACCTCGGGAATGGTGGGATTACAGACGTGCACCACTGCGCTGGCCCAAATGCTTTTCTTTACAATCTATTCAGTGTCAAAAAGCTGTTTGTAGCCGGGTGCGGTGGCGGACACCTGTAATCCCAGCGGCTCGGGAGGCCGAGGCAGGAGGATCGCAAGAAGACTAGAGGCAGTCTGTGTAATTTAGCGAGACCCTGTCTCAAAAAGTAAAATAATGGGCTGGGGGTGCAGCTCAGTGGTCCAGCACTTGCAGAGCATGCAAGCGCGAGGCCCTGGGTTCAACCCCCAGTACCGCAAAAAAAAAAAAAAAAAAAAAAACTGCTTGTGATTTGCGCTCATTGGATTAAATTTAGGCTTTGTTTTTTCTTTTCTTCCTTTTCTTAATATTTTGAGATGAAGTCTGGCTGTGTTGCCTAGCCTGGCCCCAAATTCCTATGCTCAAGTGATCCTCCTGCCTCAGCTTCCTGAGTAGAAGGGATTTACAGGTGCAGGGAAGGGCACCTGGCAAAATTCAGACTTTCTAGAGGCTGGGGATTTACCTCACTGGTAGAGCACTCACAAGTGCAGAGCCCTGGGGTCCTCAGCACGGAAAAGAAAAGAAAGAAATTCAGACTTTCTTGACTCTAATCTCAGAGAAGTCTTTTTTACTGCCACACAAATGGTAAAGTACTGGGGTGTGTTAACACCTTACTAGGCTCTAGGGTCCCTGTCCTCTAAGAACTTACAACTGAATGGAGGAGATAAGATATGCAGCCAGGTCAGAACAATCAAATGGCAAGCGTTGTGGCCCTGACAGTCAGCAGAAAGATAATAGAGAGAATTTGACCGCATGTAGTCCCCAGTAGTTTGGGAGTGGCTCCCTGGAGGAGATGACACCTGGAGTTAGGAGTAGGGGTGAGCAAGCCATCACTCCAGGTGGGCCTCCTGTCAGTGGAGTGGGCAGGAGGGAGTGGGTGTGGGTAGGTGTTTGTAGACCCACAAGTGGGGAGTCAGAGGAGAGGGGTGGGACAGGACCAGATTAGGGAGAGGCTTGTTGTTGTTGTTGTTGTTAGGTGCCATCGAGTGGGTATCCGACTCATAGCGACCTTCAGGGTTTTCAATGGCTGACTGTTTCGGGATTGCCTTGGGAGTGGATTGCCAGGCCCTTCTCCCATTTTTGCGGTGCTGGGAATTGAACTCCGGACCTCAGAGACTGCAGCGCAGCATTCTACCCACTGAGCTAAATCCCAGCTAGGGAGAGGCTAGGAGACCTGAAACCTGATCTGGATTTTTATTTTTGGAGTTTCCAAAAGCTACTGTCATTAAAGATTAAGGACCAGCAGGGCATAGTGGTGCACGCCTGTAATCCCAGCGGCTCTGGAGGCGGAGGCAGGGGGTCACAAATTCGAGACTAGAGGCAGTCTGCGTCACCTAGCGAGACCCTGTCTCAGAAAGTGAAAAAATGGGCTGAGGGTGCAGTTCAGTGGTCCAGCACTTGCAGAGCATACAAGGGCAAGGCCCTGGGTTCAACCCCCAGTACCGAAAAAAAAAAAAAAAAAAAAAATCAAGGACCAAATTTCTGATTTTACTGAAAATTCAAAGAAAACCACAGGCTTCTGTTTCCCAGGGCATCAGCTAACACTTTTCCCATGACAGTTCTACAGAAAACATTTGGGAGAATTTTGTTTGTTTGTTTTATTTTGGTGGCACCTGGGGGTTGAACCCAGGGCTTTGCACATACTTTGCAAGCACTTTACCACTGGGCAGGCTGCCCCTGTGTCCTTGAGTATGTGATCCTCCTGCCTCAGCCTCCTGAGTCACTAGGATTATAGGCATGTGCCACTGCGCCCTGCTCATTGGAGATAATGTTTTTAATTCCCCTTTGTTTATAAATGTTGGTGGGGTACAAAGTAACAAGGCTTTTGCTATTTTTATTATGTAACCATTACATCGCTTTTGGTTACACTTCTATCAACTTATATATTTCACAGAATCTTTTGATTAATATATAGTAAAAAAATCATATGAAATTGTGGGTTGTATTTCCTTTTTTCCCCCTGTATTTGTATTGTTGCATCATCTATTTTGAGGTAATCCTCTCCCTCTTTATCCCTCCATATTATTTCCCCTCCCCTTGCCCCCTTCCTCAACCTCTGCTCCCCTGCCCCGCTATACCCCTCCCCGTTTCTTCCTACTCTGCTTTCATTTTCCCTTCTTAGATAAGCCTGATCGATCATTTATGTATATTCTTTTCTTCATTGGGGAGAATTTTAAAGGAACTAAAAAACATTGTTTCTGCCCTACAGGAACTTAAAATCTAATGTTGTTATTAGGTGCCCTCGAGTGCGGTCTGACTCATAATGACCCTACATACAACAGACAGAACACTACCTGACACTGTGCCATTCCTGGCACTATTATCAGCGCTTCCCTATTATTTATAGTGTTTTCAATGGCTGATTTTGGGGGGAGTAGGCTGCAAGGTCCCTCTCCCAAACCTACAGCACCTGGTGGTCCCAGGCAGCCTCCCATCTCAGTACTAACCAGGCCCAACCCTGCTTAGCTTCTGAGATCTGATGGGATCCGATGCCAGGGTGGTATAGGGTACACCAGAATGCCTAAAAGGAGAAGAAAATTCCAAGTGCCATCAAGAACTCTTACATGAGGCTGGTGGGAGTAGGAATTGGCACAACTACTTTGGGGAACTTTTTTTTTTCTGGAGACAAGGTCTCCCTGGAAGCTGATATGTAGTCCAGGCTGGCCTTGAACTCACATCCCTACTGCCTTGGGCTCTCAAGTGCTAGGATTGTAAGCATGTGTCACCATGGGCCCTGCTTTGGGAAACATTTTCACAGTATCTATGAAAGCTGAGGCTGAGATTTAGCTCACTTGGTGGAGCGCCGCTCTGCGGTCTCTGAGGTCCCAAGTTCAATTCCCAGCACCACAAAAAAATTGGGAGAAGGACTTGGTAATCCACTCTGAAGGCAATCCTGAAAGAATCCGCCACTGAAAACCCTGTGAGGGTCGCTATGAGTTGGATACCGACTGGACAGCACCTAACAGCAACAACATGAAAGCTGAATATAAGGGCTGGGGGCGAAGCTCAGTGGTAGAGCGCTCATGTGCAAGGCCCTGGGTTCGATTCACACTACCACAGAAAAGAAAAAGAAAAAAAGAAAAAACCTGAACGTACACACAACCTATGGCCCAGCAATTCACCTCCTGGGTGTACACACACAGAATATATACAAAGAGCCGGGCACAGTGGCGCATGGCCTGTAATCCCAGCGGCTCAGGAAGCGGAGGCAGGAGGATCACAAGCGGAGGCAGGAGGATCACATTGACCAGAGGCAGTCTGCGTAATTTAGCGCGACCCTGTCTCAAAAAAGTAAAAAGAAAAAAAAAAGGGGGGGGGGCTGGAGGCGCAGCTCAGTGGTCCAGCACTTGCAAAGCATGCAGGGGCAAGGCCCTAGGTTCAACCCCCAGTACCACAGAAAAAAAAAAAAGAATATATACAAAGAAATGTGGACTCCAGGAGGCATGTACACAAATGGTCACAACCTCACTATTAGTAATAACTCCAAAGCAAAACTGCCCAAATGGCAATTTGGCAGTAAAATAGTTGATGAATAAAATGTCTATTGGTGCAATGGACTACCACACCACAGAGAATGAATGAACTACACTATACACAATATGGGTGCATCTCCCAAGCATAACACAGAGTAAAATAAGACAG
Organism: Pedetes capensis; assembly: GCA_007922755.1. Taxonomy (NCBI): domain Eukaryota; kingdom Metazoa; phylum Chordata; class Mammalia; order Rodentia; family Pedetidae; genus Pedetes; species Pedetes capensis. The sequence continues at coordinate 90,058 of VMDO01006909.1, forward strand.
ACACACAGTCAAGTTCATTCTGTAGATTTCATTTCCATAAAATACTAAATCAGGCAATGCTAACCAATGCTATTAGAAATGAGAACAGGGTAGAGAGGTAGCTGAGGGACAGAGCGTTTGCCTAGCACTTGACAGGTGCTAGGTTTGATCCCAGCTGGAAAAAAAAATTAGGATAGTGGTTCTCTTTGGGGGGGGGGGTCTAGTGCCTGGAAGGAGGCCTGAGGAGATTTTGGGGTGCTGGTGGCTTTGTTCCCTGATCTGGGTACGAGTGTGTTCATCAAACTGTATGCTAAGGATGTGTACACTTGTCTGGGTAGCTATTTTGTTTCAATAAAAAGTAAATCATTATCATCCTCGTCATCATCATCTAATGGGGAGAGAAGGCTGGAAACACAGGAGGGCCTCTGGGACAGAACTGCAAGGAAATTTACACGGAGTGACAAACAAACATGGGTAAGTGGGAGATTCAAACACCAGTAAGTTTAAGGTGGACCCAGTAAAACCAAGTGAGATCAGAGATCAACTTGCAGTCTCAGGAACACCCAGTACGTTTCATCATAATGGTGGCTGGCCTAAAAGGCGGCCCCCCTTCCAGTCCTGTTGTTGTTGTTGTGAAGCGCCATCGAGTCTGTATCCGACTCATAGCGACCCTAAGTACAACAGGCAAAACGCTATTGTCAGTGCTTCTCTGCTGTTCATAGGGTTTTCGATGGCGGATTGATTTTGAGGAGTGGGTTGCTGGGTCATTCTCCCAAGCCTACAGCACCTGGTGTTCCCAGGTGGTCTCCCATCCAAGTACTAACCAGGCCCTAGTCACCCTGCTTAGCTTCTGAGATCTGACGCCACAGGGCTACAGCTGCAAGTCTTCCAGTCCCAGGCTGTGATTAATCACAGAAGAGGGGTCATTTCACATACCTCTGGAGACAAGTGTCTGAATTCTCCCAGGTAAGAGATGGTCTGAATCCCCACGGGGCCCCACCAGAAACTATGTCTGCCGCAGCACCCCATTCTCCCTGCTTACAAGATGTAAACCTAGATTCTGCCACCTTGAATTTTCACATAGTGGATTCCTGTGATTGCAATCACTCTGGGCAATGGTGATTAGATTCCATTAACTGTCGGAATCAATTGAACAGCGACCTTTCCTTCCTAAAGGGAAGGGCTAGGTTCCAGTACTTGGCTGACTGCAGAGCCCAGGAGGAATTCATTGAAGGGAGGCCTGAAATTAGAAATAATCACTTTCTGTAGAGACACTTAGGGATCCTTTCCACAGTATTCAAGGACAGCGAGAGAAAGACAGGGCAGGACTAGGGAATAAGAAACTGTGAGGAAGAGTTAGAATCTTCGGCTCCCACCCTAATACAACAGATAAAGCTGGGTCCTGGACAAGCCACCGAGACTAGCTGAAGGACTATTAGGCAGCAGAATGAGGCTCAGGTTTGGGCCACTCCAAGACACGCTCAGAGGTCAGCAAGGAAATTTGCTGGATCTGAGTTCTCCCCTGGTCTTTCCCACCTGTACCCTCCCTGCTTGGGAAGCCCAGGTGCGAAGAAAAGTCTCAATCATGGCCCCCTTCTCTCTCAGCATTGAGATGGCCTGTGGTGCATCTTCCCAGGTTTCCTGAGGTTGGCAGCAATGACCCAGAAGCTTCTGGTGCCATAATGAGTCACCTCGGGGATGCTAACGTGCAATGATTGCAACGACTTCTTTAAATTTAATCTAAAACAGAAGAGTCCAACAAAGGCAGTGTTAACATTTGATATATGTATTTGTATACATAAATATACCTAGAAATACATAGTTGTGGTTTGAACCATCTGTTTCAGATTATATTACTCTTCCCAGTTCTCACCCCCAACCTGTATCCACATCCTTTGCCTGGTGACTTTGCAATCATCCCACTAGAGGTAGAATGTTCCTCCGCATTCTACTGCTGTCAGGCCACATGAATTCTTTCTGCCATTGGAATACAGGCAGAAGTAATAGTGTCAAATTCTGCATCTAGGATTTGAGTCATTGCATTTGCATTCTGGCCTCTTGCACTTTTCCCATTGCTGGGAGGACACACCCCTGGTAGCCCACTTGTCTGTGGAGGATGAGGGACACGTGGAGCAAATCTAGACCCGACTCACATGTGGAGTGCCTTGTTGAGTGCAGTCAGTCTACATCAGCCAAACACAGATGGTGCACAGACAAGTCCACTAGAAGTAAATGCCAAGTGATGTTTTGGGGTGATTTGTTATACAGCATTATTACAACAAGAGCTGACTGATACACCACCTGAGCACATTTCTCTGTCAATCCAAGACTCATAACACACTATCTACCACCTAAAACAACATCTCATCTCTCTCTATCCTACTACCCTTCTTAATTCTTCATAACATTTAGCACAACTTGAAATATTCTTTTTTTTTTTTGCTTATGTATTTATTCTCTTTATCTCTGCAGTAAAACGTAGTTTTATGATGTCCAAGATACTGTTCACTGCTCAAAGCACTGGTAGATATGGTGGATATTAAATAATTATGTGCAGAATGCATGTAGTTCTTTTTCTCCTTAGTCAGTATGTCTTTTATCTAATTTATGTTCCAGTGTGAAGCTCAATGCCTTTGCAATAGGCAAAGCTGAGGAAGAAGAAGACATTTTTTAAGGGATGAGGTCATGCCAGGTGTGATGGTGCATGCCTGGAATCCCAGCACTTGTGAGGCTGAGGCAAGAGTTCAAGAATAGCCTGGGCTACATATGAGGTACAAGGCCAGGCTGGGCTACATGATGACACCTTGGGGAGAGGGGCTAGGGGTTACATTGCCCAGGTTAGCCCTCAACTCCTGCACTCAAGCGACCAAGTTTTCTCAGTGTCCCTAATAGCTGGGACTATAGATGTGCATCACTGTGCCAAGCTAGAATAAAACATTTTGCGGAGAAAAAAAAATCTTCAAACAGGAGACCTCTGAATATTGTTCCTGATGAAGGATGAGCTACTTTTTCCCAAGGAGCCACTAACAGTGGTTTGGGGCTCTCAGAAACCACAGTCAGCCTCTAGAATTGTGACAAGCCAGCAGGTGGCTTGGCCAGTGCCATGCAATATAACCGTGAAGCAGCTACATTTCTGCACACCGTATCAGGGGCTGTCCTCAACCTTAGGAGGTTTGTCTGTGTGTCAGTTCGCTGGAGCAGCGGGAGGGACTTCAAAGGGACTTATGTGGCTTCCAAGAGCTATCAGAACGGTTGACTCTCTGGCATTGTGCCAGCATCACACGTTAATTAAATTATATGGCAGAAACACCACAATGTCAGGGTCAGATATTACAGCCGTCAAAGCCTAACATTAGGCGCAGTATTTTATAGCATAGAGCAAAGTATACCTTTAAACAAATTCCTTTATCTTTCCCCAGGTCTCTTTTGCCTCTGGCTCTTAAGATATCCACCAGCCAGCACTTCCTATGTGAAGTGCATCCCAGACAACTTTGTCGGGGGTCCCCAAGATCCTCTGGCTTGCCAGACAGTAGGAGGTTCTTGGAGTCACACTTGTTTGCTCCATCTGACCTTTGACTTTGTGACCTTGGGTCTTTGTGAGCCTAGGTTTCCTCCTGAGAGAGAAAAATCTTCTTCCTGGGTCTCTGGGTAAAAGCAGGTGCTAGTTCTGTCTTCTAAGATACTACCAGTAGGGCAGCAACTAGTCAGATCAGAAAATGGGAACGGGAGCAGGTGCGGTGGTGCACGCCTGTAATTCCAGCAGCTCAGGAGGCGGAGGCAGGAGGATCGCAAGTTCAAGACCAGAGGCAGTCTGCGAAACTTAGGGAGACCCTGTCTCAAAAAGTAAAAAACTGGGCTGGAGGTGTAGCTCAGTGGTCCAGCACTTGCAAAACATGCAAAGGTGAGGCTCTGGGTTCAACCCCCAGTACCACACACACACACACACACACACACACACACACACACACAAAGGGAAGCAGGGGAGACTTCCCCCCAGATGCTGCCCCCCCTTTTTCCTGTGGCGCTGGGGGATAGAAACTGGGACCTCACACATGCTAAACATACTCTCTGCCACTGAGCTACACCCTAGCCCACCCAAATGTCTTACTAAGCGTGGCTAGGGCTGAGGGTGCAGCTCAGTGGTAGAGCATTTGCCTAGCATGTGCGAGGCTCTAGGTTCCACCCCCAGCACGGCAGGAGAAAAGAACAAAACAAAACACGGCTAGCAACTCTCCCAGAGGGTGGAAACTGTCCCTGAGAATCTTTTCCCACTTAAATGGTCACCACGGGCAAGCCACATTCCTGAGTTCCTCCCATCTCTTGCAGTTACCAGTGAAAACTCCAAGGCTGTTAGCGTGGGGCCAAATGGCTTATAGGCAATCATCACAGCAAGGCTGATAGCAAATGTGTTTAAGTCTCAAATCTCCCCAACTCCTCATAAGCACTTTCTGTATGCCAGGTGCTATTTTAAGTGCTTTATGTCCACCAACTAATTTAATCTTCCCAACATCTTAAAGTGGGTCGTCTTTTTACCTTTCATTTCACAGATAGGCAGAGAGTAATCCAGACCTGGAGTAAGCACCCAGTCACACAGCTAGTCAAGTGACAGAGGTGAGTTTCAAACCCAGGCAGTCAGGCTCCCCCATAACTATTCTGTCACCTTTGCTATCAAAGGACACAAGCTTCATCGAACACTTGCTTCACACAAGGCATAAGCAAACACCGCATTGACCAGGGTAAAGTATTCCTAACTAAGAGTTTAAGATAAAGTTAAACTAATTCAGATCTTTGAAGGGGTTTTGAATTCTTTCCAAGGGTAGGCATGTCAAATAAATATAGCACTTTTGAAAATCTGCCTTCAAATATGGGTGTTCTGTGTACTGGTCTCAATTTTTTTGTGGGTTTGGGCTTTTTAAAGATAGAAGTAAAAGAAAAAAAATTTTTTTAAAGGATCAGCTTGGGGCTGGGGGTTTAGCTTAGATGGTAGAGCACTTACTTAGCATGTACTGAAGCCCTGGGTTTGATGGTTTGATCCCCAGTGTTGTTGTTGTTGTTGTGTGCCTTCGAGTCGGTATCCAACTCATAGCGACCCTCATAGGGTTTTCAATGGCTATTTTCGGGATTGCCTTGGCAGTGGATTGCCAGGTCCTTCTCCCATTTTTGTGGTGCTGGGAATTGAACTCAGGACCTCAGAGACTGCAGCGAAGCGCTCTACCAACTGAGCTAAATCCCAGCCCCTTGATCCCCAGTACCACACACAAAATATGTATATATACATACACATATACATACACACATATACGTGAGAGATAGAGAGAGTGAATCAGCTTGAATAGACTATCTGGGGGAAAGTTAAGCAAGAAACTGGGAGAAGTGGTTACTTGTGGCTGAGAAAAAGGATGGGAGAGGCTTACTTTTCTCCCCCAACACCATCTGACATCCTTAGAATTTTCTGCCACGTGTAGGTGCTACCCATCTGCCATTAAGTGATGTTGTCATCTGGGCAGAGCCTTGGGAAAGAAATCACAGGACGGCCAACCCCAAAGTCCCCTTTCACAGGATCTGGTAGCCACTCATCAAGAGTGGTTTTGAGAGCCGGGAGCAGTGGCGTATGCCTGTAATCCCAGCGGCTTGGGAGGCAGAGGCAAGAGGATCGAAAATTCAAGACCAGAGGCAGTCTGCGTAATTTAGCGAGACCCTGTCTCGGAAAGTAAGAAAATGGGCTGAGGGTGCAGCTCAGTGGTCCAGCACTTGCAGAGCATGCAAGCGTGAGGCCCTGGGTTCAACC
>VMDO01006910.1:0-34969 GCA_007922755.1 Pedetes capensis
GAGAGAGAGAGAGAGAGAGAGAGAGAGAAATCTCAAAAGACTTGTACCTTAGATGTGAAACAAGAAAAAGAACTCATTCACATTACTATCTGAGTAACCTTGTGCTGGTCAAAGAAGCATTTTTAAAGTATATTTGCAAAAGCACTTGATTAACATTGAGAAAACGATAGAAGCCATCATAAGCCATCACTCAGGCAGCATATTAAGCCATCTCTAATGTCAGACCTAGAGATTTATGCAACCTTTGGGCCACAGGGTCAGGTGGGGCTACGGAGAAAACATACTTTATAAGCACTGATTGCTTCTTGTTACACCTTGCTAATGTAATCTGTGTTGCAGATCAGAATTAGCATAACATCGGGGTAATGCCAGGCAAAAGTGGTCTGAGCCAGCCGCAGTGCTGTTTGTGGATTTGGTTTTGTTCTTCAGGAAGTTGCTTTAGGAAGGGCATAGCAAGACCTTGTATTTTCTTGCCAGAGTTGTAAGGGAGAACAACTTCTCTGCCCTTTCCTTGTCCAAATAATAAATCATTGAGTAATAGGCTATATCACAGCATTGTATATGAAATGCTCCTGGACAAAAAACATTTAACAAAATTCTGTTAAGCTACAGAGTTTATGATTATTTTTTTCGGTTCCATTTGACCTTTTAGATCAAAACTGTGACTAACAGCAATGTTTGAGCCAATTACATTTATGGTATGCTATTTGTAAAGAGCCTAAGCTGTGGCCTTTCTAGAAATATGTGCTTGTACACACCCACACATTAGTATGAGTCTTCTGAGTACTAATTTTCTGTTGATTGCATGTTGGCCTCTTTCGTCTGCCATATTTTACTATAAATCTCTGCCAGGCAGAGGGCTCGCCTATTCTGTAGGATATATTTCATGTCTTTTGGGCTATTGGACTTCTGATAGCTCTTTGATTATAAATTACTTACCTTTAACATTGCTCGCTGATAAGGACAGGCTATGGAAGCGACACTATCCACTGGCCCTCTGGCCAGCCTTGGGTCCAATGGGGTCTATGGTACTTTCCAGGTCCTGGGAGGAATTCCTGCTAAGTGGGTGGGCTGGATGCATGAGCTGCTGCTGCAGCCTTCCATGTGGTCTCAGTCTCTGGGCTTTGCATGTGGCTCACTCTCTCAGACTCACCCATTCTCACCCCTCCACCCACAGAAAGACATCCCCCACTCTTTGCTGGGCTTCCTTCTCACTCCTCAGGAACCACCTTATGTCCAGCCCTCTTTGTCTTCCACCCACAACCCCAGACTGAAAAACACCTTTCTTGACCAGGATATTAGCTCTTATGTTCACTTAAAAGTAAAATGGAACCCTTGTCCTAAAAGCTTAATCAAACTTGTCATTTTTATGATGGTAAAACTATGAGATGAATCTGTGGCTTTGACATTTCCCATATGAAGACACAAGAATATGGAGATTGTAATGCTGCCAACTGACTCTGCCTCTTGGGAAAACTGCTTTTCCTTATGAAGAATATTGGTGTTGACCATAAGTACCTCTTATTAATCCCATCTTCACTTTTTCTGGATTTCAGTATTTCCATCATTGCTATTGTTCTCCAGATTCATTACAGAGAATGGTGATGATTTTTTTAAGGGCTTAACTCAAGGTTGGTTCAAATTATTAACTTGTAAGTACTTAAGATCAGGATGCATGAGTTGCATCCTAATGAAAGTTGAAGTGAACTTCCTATTGTGCAACTGATAATTTTGCATTTTCCCCAATTAGAATACCTTCATTCTTTCTCTCTGAATATAAAAATATTTGTTATAAAAAAATTCAAGCAGTAAAGGATAAATTGAAAAAGTGAAAACTATAATACCACCATCCAACAAATTCTGGAAATTTTATTAATAGAGATATAGTTCACTTATGCCTGCAGCTGTAGCCCTGTGGCATCCAATCCCACCAGATCTCGGAAACTAAGCAGTGTCAGGCCTGGTAAGTACCTGGATGGGAGACCTCCTGGGAACACCAGAAGCTGTAGGCTTGGGAGAAGGACCTGGCAACCCCCTCCCAAAAATCAATCTGCCATTGAAAACCCTATGAACAACAGAGAAGCACTGATAATAGTGTTTCCCCTGTTGTACAGAGGGTCGCTATGAGTCGGATACCGACTTGACGGCACCTAACAACAACATAGTTCACATGCTGTAAAATTTTCTTTTTTAAAATATACAATTTAGCAGTTTTCCTCTATTCATGAGGTTGTACAGCTGTCACTATTATCTAGGTCCAGAACTTTTTCATTACCCTCAAAAAAACCCAATGCCTGTAGCGTCTCCGATCCCCCTAGTCCTGGCAACCACGAATCTACTTTCTGTCTCTACGGATTTGTCTATTCTGTATATTTTGTATAAATGGAATCATACAAAATGTGGTCTTTTGTGATAAGATTCTTTTATTCAGAACAATGTTGTTTCTGGTCTTTATGTCACTTTTTATTGGTATTTTAATTGCACATATTTATGGGGTACAGAGTGATAATTCAGTTCATACATACGGTGTGCCAATATTAAATCAGGGTTGTTGACACTTACATCCCCTTAAACATTAGACAGAATCTTTATGATTAACATGTAATAATAATTGTGTATATTTAGGAAGTATAGTATGATATTTTTAAGTTGCATACAGTATGAGATTCATTATGGGATTTTCATAGAGTTGCATCCTATATTTTGCCCTTGTTCTCTCCCTCTTTCCCACTGCCCATGTTGCTCCCCTCCTACTCCCACCGTTCCCATCACCCTCCTTCTCCCATGAGTCCTCTCCCCACTTATATTGGATCCACTTGTATCTTTCAACCTTAGATATGTACATTTGTATATATCTTTTTTCTTTATCAACAGCACCTAATAACAACAACAACAAAAGTAATTCTAGCTCCTGCATATGAATGAGAACGTGATATTTCTCTTTTTGAGTCTTGTTTTGTTTAAAATGACGATCTCTAGTTCCATCCATTTTGCTACAAATGACATAATTTCATTCTTCTTTACTGCTGAATAATATTCCATTGTACATATATATCACATTTTTAATCCAATCATCTGTCTATGAACATCTGGGCTAATTTCATACCCTTGCAACTGTGAAGAGCAACACAATATGTTCAATGTTCAACCATCTTATAGTATGTAACAGTACTTTATTCCTTTATATGCCTGAACAATATTTCATTGTATGGATATACCACATCACATTTGTTGTTGTTGTTGTTAGGTGCCGTCGAGTTGGTATCCGACTCATAGCGACCCTCATAGGGTTTTCAATGGCTGACTGTTTTGGGATTGCCTTGCGAGTGGATTGCCAGGCCCTTCTCCCATTTTTGTGGTGCTGGGAATTGAACTTGGGTCCTCAGAGACTGCAGCGCAGCACTCTACCAACTGAGCTAAATCCCAGCCCACATCACATTTACCCATTAATTATTCACTAACAAACATTTGGAGCCCACTTTTGGACTCTTTATGAGTAATGCTGCTTTGAATACTAATGTACAAGATTTTATGTTATCATATGTTTTAATTCTCTTGGTTTTAGAATAATGAATAACAGACTCTTTTTCTATTCACATCTGTATTCACATGTAAATATATTGTGATATATTATTGTTATATGTAAATATATCATGAACTATTACTGTCTGCAACTACATTAATGTATATATGAAAGATAAATTATTATAAGCCACTGAGATTGGCTTTTTATTATAATTACTGTGGCAAAACTAACTAATGCATGATTAAATAACTTAGCACCGAGCCAGGTGCAGTGGCGCCCGCCTGTAATCCCAGCAGCTTGGGAGGCTGAGTCGGGAGGATCGCAAGTTCGAGACCAGAGGCAATCTGAGTAACTTAGCGAGACCCTGTCTCAAAAACTAAAAAAAAATGGGCTGGGGGCACAGCTCAGTGGTCCAGCATTGCAAAGCATGCAGGTGTGAGGCCCTGGGTTCAACCCCCAGTACTGCCAAATAACTTAGCACCTGCTTTTCTACCTAAAGATATGATGTGGAGGCCGGGTGCGGTGGTGCACGCCTGTAATCCCAGCGGCTTGGGAGGCGGAGGTGGGAGGATCGCAAGTTCGAGACCAGAGGCAGTCTGTGTAACTTAGCCAGACCCTGTCTCAAAAACTAAAAAAATGGACTGAGGGTGCAGCTCAGCAGTCCAGCACTTGCAGAGCACGCAGGCGCAAGGCCCTGGATTCAGCTCCCAGTACCACAAAAAAAAAAAAAAAAAAAAGATATGATGTGGATATCTGTACAGATACAACCTACAAGCAGTGGTGCTACAGAGACTGAAGTCCAAATGTATTAAGTGACTTATTCCAGGTGACAGAATTAGTAAGAGAGAAAAAGTCAATTTTTTATCCCCTGATTTGCAATCCAAATTTCTAATTAAAGCAAAGGCGGAGGTAATCTTGGACATTTTGGTGTGATTACAGAATGTTTATGAAGATCCTTATGCAACTGTATAATTGCTGAACCAAAAATTCCAAACTCACCCAAGCTATACTAATGAGTTAATACTAATTGGAAAGATGTTAATAAGCTCAAATGTGTGTGTTGTGCTTTTCACAAAAGCATTTTAACAAAGAATGGAGGCCTATTATAAGAGTTAATCCTTATTCTTTATCTCTGCAGCCGTTGGGTCTGGGATCACTACTGAAAAATAAATAGTTTGCTGCTTTCAGCCCGTTCTGAGCACCTCACCAACCTTGCCACTCTGTTGTACATGATTTAACATTATTGTCTGCTTATGTCCTGAGGGCTGGGTGCCTAGCCTGTATCTTGGCCAGCATCTGTCTGGCTTAAGGCCACATTTCCATCTCTTTTTCTTTCTTAAACTCATAAATAAATAGCCATTTTGTATAACTAACTTTCAAAAAGAAAGGACGTTGGTACAGCATCACTGTCATTAAATAATACCCAGCCACCTAGCCAATCACCACATTTGGAGCATTCAAGGTTTGGGTCTCAATATCACTTATAGGTTACTAAATGGCCACTGGTGGTTTTCAGAACCTGAACCCTGTAGCCAATACAGGAAGAGGTTTCATTGCTGATATTATACAGAGTAAGCAAAACTCCACTAAAAACAACTGATTCCCACACTCACAGAGGTGAGAATAGTTACAGAGGAAGTTACTTGGATCAATTCCTTTTTTCCTCATATTTGTTTGCACTTATGCACATAAACAGGCTGGGGTTTAGCTCAATTGGTAGAGTGCCACTCTACACCCTCTGAGGCCCTGGATTTGATCTGCAGCACTGCAAAAATGGAAGAAGGACCTGACAGCTCACTCCTAAAACAATCCCCAAAAAATCAGCCATTGAAAACCCTATGAATAGCAGAGAAGCACTGCCAATAGTGTCAGGCATAGTACAGTGTCGGGGAGTGTTTCGTTTTGTTGTACATAAGGTCACTATGAGTGGGACCTGACTCAACGGCACCTAACAACAACATACACATAAACATTCAGCATGCTTTTAGAAGGCTGCAAGTTTTTAACCATTGCATCACATCATTTCCATATTTGTTATGACGTAGGCCATTAGGGATCATGCTTGTATTAGGCTAATATCTTTAATTTACAAGCAAGAAAAATATTACCCTCAGAATTGAAAGGACATTTCCAAGGTTACAAAACAGGTGGCTGAGCCCCATATCCTGAACCTTATCTAGTCCTCTTTGCATTCCATGCCACTTCCTTGTTGTTGTTCTTGTTAGCTGCCATCGAGTCGTGTCCAACTCATAGCGACCCTCATAGGGTTTTCAATGGCTGATTGTTTCGGGATTGCCTTGGGAGTGGATTGCTACGTCCTTCTCCCATTTTTGCAGTGCTGGCAATCTAATCCAGGACCTCAGAGACTGCAGAGTGGTACTCCACCAACTGAGTTAAATCCCAGCTCCTGCCACTTCCTTAGCAAGTATATAACCAACAGGGAAATTGCGAGACCTGTTTAAAACAGGAATAAGATATCACCACTGAATCTTCAAGAAAGTTGAACTACCAATATTAAAAGTCTCATCAATGGAGATAGCCCTGGAAATGAATAGGAACAAAGATGGGAACAGACATAGGCCTTTATCTAGGGCAGAATTAAAACCAAGTGAGCTTCTCTAATCTTCACATGTCCCCTCAGCAGGACAAGTCAGAGTTAATCAGAGGCTATTGTTCCTCAAGAAAGTAGGAAAATAAACACTGAGTGGGGGCAGTTGTAGCCCAACAGAATCTGAGTTTGATCCATAAGAGGTAAGAAGAGCAACTTTGGTCCCCTGGTTCTGCGTATGATTCTCCTCATTCTGTCAAAAGCCTTCAATCCCCAGGACTGACGGGACAACTCCATTCTCCATCCAGATTCAGGGCTTCACCAGGGTGCCCACATTTGGTCATGTCATCTAGAACTGTGAGAAAGGTCAGGGGAAGTAAGATCCTGACAGAAGCCTACAGAGGGGAATCCATACTCAGTGGATGACCCAGAAAAAAGTAATACTGACTCTGATCCAAGTTTGAATTTCCATAGGGGGAATTAGAAATGTCCCTCATGGGAGGCTCATAGAGGACCTAGTCTATTTGTTTTTAAAACACTTGGTTATTCTTAGGCATAGTGTTTCATAAAGTCCCCAAGATAAGCCAGATAAAAAGGAGAGACACCTCCCCCCAGCCCCTGGGAATAGCTATAGAATTTGTGGGAAATATTAGATCATGCTTTGTTCTGAAGCGTCAAAGGGCCAACAATCTAAACAGCTTTGCTTTGGGGATTAAGACAATTGCTGGGGGAATGGGGTGGAAGAAGGAAGCCCATACTATGAAACAATGAAGGAAACAGATGTGGTATGAATAATCCTAATAGAAAGATCTTTTGTAATTCAGTAGAATTTGGGGGAGAGACCTCTACATAGATTATTCTTGGCACTTTAAATTTCTTTCCCTTTTCTCATTTCTCTCAACTCCCTCAAATGCCCTGTGCTCACTGAATAAACAAATAGAAAATGCCAAATAAATCATTGCTCTCACTACAAAACTCCACGGTGCAGGCATTCTGTCACTGCTTGTTATTAAGTAATTTCTGTTTTCAAAATGTAATTTTTTCTCCTTTTCTCTTCCTTTCAAACTCTCCTTATCTTCCGCATTTCCAATCAGCTGTTTCTCACGACTTACCTATTCAACTGGTCAAGGAGAGTCTTATCTGTACATTCCACCAGAACCTGGAAAGCGAGGTTAAGTGGCAAGATCAAGGATATACAGCCAGCCAAGGGCAGAGCAAGAGCCTGGAGGCCCTACCACCCAGGGCTCTGCTTGCTCATTATTATGCTGCCTCTCAAAACCCCTTGCTGAGACTGGAATTCTTGCAGCTTTTATTGTCACCATTAAAAATATTAATGGCCCAAGAATCCAGAAGCTCAACTAGAGTTTCCTTGAAATGCCTTATGAGGGTTGAGGCACAGGCTGTATGAAGCATCATTAAACCCCAGTCCCTACAGACATGCAAGAGGAGAAGGCAATAGAGCTCTACTAGAGAAACTAAAGGTATATGCTCAGTGACCCTCATTAGCCTGAGATTCTCTCCCATAGTACAATCACACCTCTGTTAGCAAGGGGGCCCCACTACAGTAGCACTCTGGTGTTGATATCTTCATTACCAGAGATAGAAATTGTACCTGAGATGTTAAGATGGGTTTAAGAGCTGGCTCTTTCTCCCAGGGGAGCCTTGGTGAGTCATTCTCATTCATTCTCTCTCTCCCTCTCGCTCTTCCTCTCCCTGTCCCTGTCCCTCTCCCTCAACATCTCCCTCTCCCTCTCCCTCACCCTCTCCCCCTCCTCTCCATTTTCTGGCTTTCTGTGCCTTTTGGTTGTTCCTTCCACATTGATGATAGGAGCCCAATGGAAGCTTCTAAGGGCTAAATTCAGAAATACCATTCTGCTCTCAGAAAGCCAGGCCATATAGGCTCCAAGTGTGACTGTTCCCTGAGGAAGATGGAAGCCAATGAGCACCTCCAGGAACCAATTATAATGAGACACTTTCAGTTGTTGGCCCTCTAAATGTGACCCTGTGCTGGGAAGATCAGAGACACTGCCTGAACCCAAATAGTCAGGGTAGAAGGGGCCCACCCAGGCTCACTACTGAAGATTTCTATCAGTGTACCAACACTAAGCTAGGTTAGGGCCCAAGTCTTCCAAATCAGCATCTAGAGTGTCCTACAAGAAGCTTAGGGATACGTCACTTTATTGATGTAACACTGAATTCTAATTTTGACCATTCATCCTGAGATATTTGATACCAAAGCAAAAAGTCCTCAAAGGTTAATCGTAGGTAGCATCAGCCTGAATCTTATCTGGCAAGAGCATGTAAAGGAAAGATTCTGTATTCTAATCTCCTATCTACCCATAATTGGCCATGTGATCAAGTCATAGGACCTCTCTTAGACTGTTCAGTTTCTTTATCTGAGGAAAGCCAATACTTCCCCATTATCTTCAAGTATTTCAACAATGACATTTAAGTAACATAGACAAAAACACATGGTAAGGTGTAAAGCACTGTGTTCAAGAGAAAGACAATCATTACTTCTTTTTTCATCTGTTCTAGCCTCTGTCATGTGAAAACTTGAACACTCCAGTCAGTTAGATCTAGTGTCAGAAAATTTTAATCATCCCCACTTGTCTATTTATAAGGATTTTCTAAAGCTGTGATATATTTCTTCTCTATTAACAATATTATACATATATTCCTTGTCTGTCTGTCTATACATTTTTATCTAAAACTTTCAATGTCATAAGAACCAGTTTTCAATGATTTTGTTTAAACGTATTCCCTATTAAGGGTATTGTATTCTCAGATCTCTCCAGCATCAATCTAAAATCAAATGTTGTCTGCAAGGTGACCTGGACTTTTATTTAACCCCGTCTTGTGATGTTGTGAGATGTAAACAAACAAAGAATGCTGAAATGGCAGCTGTTTAGAAAGCAGCCTGCATTTGAAGTTTTGCATTACTACAAAAAAAGACCTGGGGCAATTAACATAAAGAAAAAAGTTTATTTTGACTCATGGTTCTGGAATTTCCAGTCCAAATTAGGTTGCCCTATTGTTTTGTGCCTCTAGCAATGGTGTCATTCACAGCAGGAGCACATGCAGAACAAACAGTTTACATCCTAAACCAGGAAGCAAGGAGTGCAAGGTCTGGTGGGGTCCCACAATCCCTCTCAATGACCTAAGCCCCCCCCCATAAGGCCCCCACCTCCTCAAACTCCACAGCACCTCCCAATAGTGCTACCCTAGGTACCAAGTCTTTAACATGTGGAACTTTATAGGACACAGCCCAATATAGCTTCACATTATTCAGCCTAAACAGTGGCCATGGCCTCTATTTGTTAAAAATAAAACAAAACAAGCCATAGTGTCAACAAGTAATAGGTATTAGAAAAAAGAAAGAAAGAGAGACAGATATTGGGTATGGTGGTACATACCTATAATCCTAGCATTTGGGAGGCTGTGGCAGGAAGTTTTCAAGTTTGAGGACAGCCTGGACTACATAGCAAGACCCTGTCTCAAGTAGGAAAGTCAGAGAGAGAGACAGAGAGAAGGAAGGAAGGAAGGAAAGAAGGAAGGAAGGAAGAAAGGAAGGAAGAAAGGAAGGAAGGAAGGAAGGAAGGAAGGAAGGAAAGGTATGAGGAAGAAAGTGGTGTATTAAAAAGACGTGAAGTCACATAGGTATGTACTATGTACCCCTTGACATAATGCCACAAAAAGGAAACTATCTCTGTGGTATTCTTCCCCTAAAAACTATAACTCTAGTGTAATCATGAGAAAACATCTGAAAAATTCAAATTGAGAGACTTTCTACAAAACATCTGATGAATACTCTTCGAAACTGTCAAATGCATGAAAAAACAACATAGAAAAATTATCACAAATTAGAACAGTCTAAGGAATTGTGATGACTAAGTGTGCTGTGGTCTCCTGAATTGGATCCTGGAACAGAAAAAGAGCATTCAGGAAAAACTAGTGAAATCTGAATAAAGCTCATAGGTTAGTTAATAGTGATGTACCTGTTTTTTTTTTCTCTCTTTTGCCAGATATGACATGATTATGCAAGATGGAAATAGAGGGGAAACTGGGTGAGGAGCGCTCATGAACTCTCACTGCTTTGTTTGCAACTATTCTGTAAATCTTTAATTATTCCAAAATAAACAGTTTATTTTAAACAGAGAGACTTAATAAGCATATTAACCAATATACTCATAGTGACCCTATGTACAACAGAACGAAACACTCCATGATACTGTACTATGCCTGGCACTATTGTCAGTGATCCCCTGCTATTCATCAGGTTTTCAATGGCTGATTATTTGGGGATTGTTTCAAGAGTGGGCTGCCAGCTCTTTCTCTTGTTTTTGCCTTGCTGGAGTGGAACCCAGGGCCTCAGCAGGTACACAACAAGCACTCTCCCAACTGAGCTGCACCCCAGTCCATATTCCATATTTAGTACTTTTTAGTATATATACTGTGTGTGTGTGTGTGTGTGTGTGTGTGTGTGTGTGTCTGTGTGTGTGTCTGTGTGGTGCTGGGATTAAACCCTAGGACCTCATGCATGCAAGTGCTTTACCACTGAGCTATAGCCCCACCCTCCAGGGAGTTACATATTTTTAAAGAAATCTTCATGTTTTTTGTTTAGAAATATAAACTAAAAGATTTATAGATGAAATGAATGATATGATATCTCGAATTTGCTTCAAAAGTGATATAGGAAGGAGAAGCCGGTGGGGGTAGACTGTAGTTTGATAGTCATGAGTACACAATTACTAAAAATGAGTGATGAGGACATAGGAGTTCATTGTTCCCTTTTACCTTCTTTTATATATGATTGTAATTTTCAAGAATTAGAAAAGAAAAATTACTTTAAAATTTTTAAAGAAGGAAAATCATAATCCCCTAACATTTGATCACATGCCATAATCTCTACTGCTGTATTTATCGCTTTGGGTCCTCTAATAATCTCATTCCCTATTCCCAATAATGCCTGCAGCCGTAGCCCTATGGCATCCGAGCCTGTCAGATCTCAGAAGCTAAGCAGGGTCCAGCCTGGTTAGTACTTGGATGGAAGACCGCCTGGGAACACCAGATACTGTAGGCTTGAGAGAAGAACCTGGCAACCCACTCCCAAAAGTCAATCCGCCATTGAAAACTCTATGAACAGCAGAGAAGCACTGACAATAGTATTTCGCCCATTGTACGTAAGGTTGCTAAGAGTCGGATACCGACTCAATGGCACCTAACAACAACAACAACAATTCCCACTAAACCTACAGCCAGCTTTAGGGGTCAGAATCCCCTCTAGATCCATCCCCTCACCTGAGCCTCTGAAATGTGCAAGGTATTAATACATCACCATCCAGCTGGGAAACATGCCCAGGAACCTGAAGAGGTTTCCCCTAACCTATGGGCCACAGGGGTCTGTCTAGGCCGAGTAGTGAGGAAATGAGGGTTCTTGTCATGGGGTCAGGGCTGCCCCATCTTTCAGCCAATGCTAGGCACAAAGAAGTCTCTCCTCATTCTCTCAGCCATGGCTTAGACATTGCACTTCCTCTCAGCCTCAAAACAAATTGGATCTGAATGCAGACAAGCAGGGAAGGAAGTGATGACAAGTCAAGGCTTAATTTTAATACAGACCTTTTCCTTCCCCAGTGCAGAAGTCTTATTAAAGAAACAGCAGGATGCTGCCAGGAAACTGTTTATAAGTAGAAATAACACTTATTATAACAAGTCAGAGCAGCAGGCAGATAGGTTTGTTTGTTTGTTAATTATATCTGGTTTTATTTTCTAATGAGTGCCTTAAGAAAGGGGGGAATCATTCTGACAGCTGTTTGAAACCAACTTTTAGATCCTCTCAGAAAGAGGATATAAGCAGTAGATACTATCTTGTTCTATGAAGCAAGAGGAGGTCTCCCTCACCCCCTCTTTTGTCAATCTGATCTGTGAAGCTTAGAGATACATAATCCTGTGACTGGACATCTAAATTCCCACCTTAATTGATGCCTATGTCAATAGAAAATATTCTGCTTACCACTAGGGAAGGTACTGATGGAGAGATACACAGAATACATATGTAATTTGTCCACATTTATAAAATATAATCTATAGCTCTTTTCTAGGCATGATTAGTCCCAGAAAGACAAAGTATGTTTGTCTTTACAGGAAAAGTGTAAACTTTATCCAGATTAACCTTAAGTAAATCCCTACCTAGCCATGAATTAGAAAAGATACACAACTTTCACTTTTTTTAATTTTATTTTTTAGGCAGACTGAAGTGTTACCCAAGCTGGTCTTGAACTTCTCCGCTCAAGGGACCCTCCTCCCTCAGTCTCTGATTAGCTGGAACAGCATGCGCACTCAGGGACGGGAGGCTGAGGCAGGAGGATCCTTTTTGTCTAGGAGTTCAAAGCCAGTCTGGCAGCATGCAAGATCCTGTCTCTCTGAAACAAACAAACAAACAAAAACAAAAACATATGACTAAAGGAGTCAGCACAGTTCACATCTTGGCATTTTTCATCCAGAATTAAATTTTCACATTATACATTCATACTGTATGTTAAATTAAAAAAAATAATTAATGAATTTTTCTTAAATCTTCCTCCAAGATCAGATCAATGCAGACGGAATAGTATGAATTATTTAGAATAGAGCAAAAATGCACTCTCATGTGATGGATGAACTGTAGTTATTAAGAAGAAAAGCAGTGTTTACTGACTAGATAATCCAAAGCATCATCTCAGTGCCCAGACAACTGCCCTCCTTTCTTGTCCCTTGACACATCCCTTCCCCCCAGATCACCTTCAACATTCTGCTTTGGACAATGCCTCCTAGAAGAAACTTTCCATGATTCAGTGGCATGCTCCTTTCATTCTACTCCTCATTGCCACAGCAAGTGTATCTATGTTTTGCATTTGACCCTTAGCACCTTGTTCTCTATCATTACCAGAGTACTCATGTGCCTTTACTTGTGTCTTTATTTAATACAACCTCTTACATTGAAATTCTGAGGGACCCTACTTGTGTCTGCCATTTTCTGGGCATGTGCCCAGAGTGCTCACTGTCAGCAGACAGGATCCTTCAGTACTAGTCCATTGACCTTGACGAGCTCAGTTGTGTTGGTTCTTGTGCTTGGACTTTGGGTCTATTCTAAAAGTTTGAAGGGTGAAAGGCAGAGATTATATATATGACTTTAATCAGATTACTTTAAAACCTCTCTAAGCTTGTTTTTTCATCTGTTATGGGAGGATAATTTTCTTTCCACTTCTCCTTCCCTTTTTGCATTAAAACTTGCTATTCTTGTTTTCATTGAATTAAGAGTTCCTTTGAGTTTGTTTGAATTCTACTAATAAGCTCAAAAAACAGCCTGTGAGCTGGATGCAAGAATAGCTCATCATAGATAGCAAGCTCAGGGTGACAGAGTCTTCTCAAAGGGACTGTCTCCACCACACTCTGAAATTAGTGCTGCCGCTTTAGGGTATTTGGCAAAATAAAGGGATTTGAAATCCTCCAGCCTCTGGGAAGAAGGAAGGAAATAGAATTCTCTATTAAATTCTCAAGTCTATGGAATTCTGGCCAATACAGACATGGTTAATTCAAGAATGGGGTGAATCATGGTAGGGCAAGAAATGGGGAACTGATTTCCTAGGGATTAAAGAAATGGAATTTTTTATTCGAGAAATTCTCAAAACAGCATGCTTTACCCTCTTTATTAGTATCCACTGTATTTGGGAGCCTGTCCAGAGGCTGTCTGAAAAGCAACATCTAGGCTTGCCCTTAGGAATGAGTGCATGATGGGATAGGGGAAGGGAGAAACTTGGTGGAAAGGAATATATCTTTTCTGCCTCTGAGAACCAAAGAGAAAAATCCAAGAGGCAAAACATTCCTAATTAGCTTTCTGTCCGCCAGCACGTCACAAATCCCTTCCCCGGAGTTTTCAGGAAAATCCATGGAAGGGCTAATGCTGGCAATGACAAGAAGCTGTGTGCAAACAAGCACACAAGGGGTGAAGTGAGGAAAGAAGCCGGGCTGAGAAGGGGAGCAGCTACACAAACGTACTAAGGGAAAAACTGCTGGTGTAGCGCAGCTGCCTCACAGTGCTGATTCAGGAGGGTTGGGGGCTGGGGAAATGCCTAAGAACAGGAGGCAAACAGAGAGAGCAGTAGGCCAGGTGTCCAGTGACCAGGTGTCCAACTGCTTCTCCAGAACTGATGGGCAGTGGAACAGCAGCAGCTGTCCTGGACTCCAGTTCCCTCATCTATGGAGTAATGACTGTGTGAATATTCAAACTGTGCTCAGAAAAGCCCAGAGTCTCACAGACCTCACACCATTATTGCACCAGGAATCATAACCATTCTCTTTTTGGTCCATCCTCTTTTATTTGCTTCCTTATCCTTGTACCCCTCACTCCCAGAGAGACAGCCACACGTGCCACAAAAAGCCAAAGATATTAGACTCCTTGCCCCTTTCACTCCTAGGTGAGAATTCAAGTGATGTCCATGGAAATCATAGGCAGCATATATGATTCTGTTATTCCCCATATACTATCTTCCTCATATCATAGGGAAGATAGCGTCTCTTAGAGATATTCATTTAAAAAAAATATTGCATTAATTTGCCTCTATCTCTTTCTTGGGAGCTGGGATTTAGCTCAGTTGGTAGAGGGCTGCTCTGCAGTCTCTGAGGTCATGAGTTCTATTCCTAGCACTGCAGAAATGGAAAAGGACATGGCAATCTAATCCCCAGGCAATCCCAAAACAATCAGCCATTGACAACCATATAAGGGTCACTATGAGTCAGACACAACTCAACAGCACCTAACAACAACAACAACAATCTCTTTCTTGGGTAAGGACAACCCACTAATGGACCTTTTGTGTCTATGATGTTGCTGTTCGCAGCTTTTTTTGATAGATTTAGTACAAGGGAGAATAGAGATGCTGCATGCTGAAGGGATTGGTGTCCTTATAAAAGACACCCAGAGAGCTGCTTTGCCCCTTCCACAATGTGAGGTCTATAAACCAAAAAGGGGAACTTCCCCAGATGTCAAATCTTCCAGTGCCATGATCTTGAACTTTTCAGCCTCCAGAAATGAGAGGAATAAATTTCTTCTATTTATTAGCCACACAATGTATGGTTTTGTTTTGGCTTAGTTTATTATTTGGTTGGTTGCTTGGTTTGGTTTGGTTTGTCTGGGTTTTTTTGAGACAGGATCTTGTTGTATAGCCCAGGCTGGCCTGGAACTCATTATATAGACCAGGCTGGCCTTGGAACTCACATCGATCCTCCTGCCTCAGGCTCTTGAGTACTGGAATTACAGGCATGTACCACTATGCCCAAGTTATGGTATTTTGTTATAGCAACCCAGACAGACTAATATACAGTCCAAGGTATCACAATCCCCTTGGTGGAAATAGGGTAAGCCCATCATATCAAGTTTGTGAGCCACCACTGAGACAATGAAATTGCAGTGTACACCCATGGGCGGTTCTGGCTAGTCTGATGGAGATACAGGGCTAGGGCTCTGGATTTACTCCCCAGCATCAACCCTCCCCCACAAAAATAAATAAATAAATGATGGAGCTACGGCAGTGGATAAACTGAAGTTCCAGCCTTCACACAGCTCTAACTCACATAAGTGGGGGACACCAATGTGTGACTAAAGCCTCCCCAGCAAGGCCAGCTCCACCTTTGCAGGGTGACATGGGGGGGGCTCTTGGAGATGAGTAAATAAAGTTCTCCTTGAGTTATTGACTGAAATAGTTTAAATAAAGAAAAAATATCAATTAAAGAAGTTAAATGAAGCAGTCTTTGATCAGCAAGAGTCTACCAGAGAATTGTGAGGTGAGAATGTGGCTTAGGTTGGAGGCCCCAGTTTTGACGCACTAGCTGGCTGCCTGGAGTCCCAAGATCTTCCCAATCCTATTTACTCAGTGACATCACAAAAAATAATGTTCAGCTACTTGCTACCTTTTCTAAAAGTAAAGAAATATGTAGCCTGGTACCATGGCACATGCCTGTAATCCCAGCAACTTTGGAGGCTGACCAGGAGGATCATGAGTTTGAGGCTAGAGGTAGCCTGCACCACTTAGTAAGATCCTATCTCAAAATAAAAATATTTTTAAAAGGAGCTAGGAGTACAGCGCAGTGGTGGAGCATTTGTCTAATATGCTTGAGGCCCTGGATTCAACTTGCTAGTACTGGGAGAAAAAAGAGAGTGGGAAGGGTAGTAAAATTTTGCCTTGCTTTAAGCAACCCTGTTCTTTAAAATCCAAACAATCAAATAATAAGTCACTGAAAAATTCTTGGCTTTATAAAATGTCTCACCACAAGATGGCCTTTAAAAAGTGCATTTTAGGTAGCATGTGACTTGCAAAAAAAAGTATTTATATGCAACATCTGCTCCACAAAGTCAGGTAGCCTTGTAGCTGATCCAAAGTCATAAATAAAATAAGCAGTCATCCTTCACCAACATTATTCAATTGAGAAATCTGGAAGAGCAATCTAAACAACAATCTTCCTGTCACTGGCTATATTATTAGACTGCAGCTTTCCAGTTTCTTGTATGTTGACAAGAAGCTGATCTCTTGAAAGAGAAAGAACAAAACAATATACACCCACGGGATCACTTCTTCACCCCATTAAATATCAGTCAGAGCCAGTATGTCTACACACAGCTACTTCCACTGCTGTGAAAAGTCAAAAGTTACAGACAGCATGATTTCCAGGAAAGGCTCAGAATGAAGTATTAAGATGAGGATTTGTGAATACTTAGAAATTAAAAAGTGATCAGTCAGAATCAGCCTAGGTTCACTAAGTAAAAGATCACGACATAACATCCTATTTGCTGTGGTTCATTGGTTTGATGGTTTGTTTTCTGAGACAGGGTCTTGCTATGTAGCCCAGACTAATCTGGAACTAATGACTCTCTTACCTGACAAGTGCTGAGCTTACAGGCATGTGCCACCACATTGTGCTTTTTTTCTTTTCTTTTCTTTATAAGAGTGTGGTGGCAGATGCTTGTAATCCCAGCACTAAAATTCAGGCCTCTAGTGGCAATAGTGAAGGATTCTCCAGGGAAAATATTAAAACATCAAAGGAAGATGGAAGGAATACGCAGAGTCATTATACCAACAATAATTGGTGGATGACCAACATTTTCAAGAGGTTGCATATGATCAGGAACCAATGGTACTAAAGGAAGAAGTGGAAGCTGACTTGAAGGAATTTGTGAAACACAAACCTCCCGGAATTGATGGAATACCAATTGAGATGTTTCAACAAACAGATGGAGCACTGGAGGTGCTTACCTGTTTATGCCAACAGATATGGAAAACAGCTACCAGGCCAATTAACTGGAAGAGATCCATATTTGTGCCTATTCCCAAGAAAGAAGATCATTAATATCAGGATTAGGGGTTAGCTCAGTTGGTGGAATGCTGCTCTGCACTCTTTGAGGACCCAGTTTGATCCTCTACACCACAAAAATAGGAAAAGATGTAGTAATCCACTCCCAAGCCAATCCCAAAACAATCAGCCATTGAAAACCCTACGAGGATGACTATGAGTCAGACCCAACTCAACAACACCTAACAACAACAACATCATTAACATCACACGCAAGTAAAATTTTGCTAAAGATCATTCAGAGCAACTGCAGCAGTAGATATTCAGGGACTGCCAGAAAATCAAGGCAGATTCAGAAGAGGGCATGGAACCAGGGACATCATTGCTGATGTCAAATGGATATTAGCCAAAAGCAGAGAATACCAGAAGATGACCATCTATGGTTTATTGGCTATGCAAAGGCATTTGACTGTGTGGATCACAATGAATTATGGATAACATTCTGAAGAATGGGAATACCAGAGTGCTTAATTGTACTCATGAGAAATCTGAACATGGACCAGGAGACAGTCGTTCGAACAGAACAAGGAAACACCTCCTGGTTTAAAGTCAAGAAAAATGTGTGTGTCAGGGCTGTATCCTTTCACTGTACCTCTTCAATCTCTATGTTGTGCAAATAATCCGAGAAGTTGGACTTTATGAAGAAGAACATGGCATCAGGATTGGAGGAGGTCTCATTAACAACCTATATCATGCAGATGATACAACCCTACTTGCTGAAAGTGAAGAGGATTTGAAACATTTACTGATAAAGATCAAAGAACATAGCCTTCAAAATGGATTGCACCTCAATATCAAGAAAACAAAAATCCTTACAACTGGGTCAGTACTCAGCTTCATGATAAATGGAGGAAAGATTGAGGTTGTCCAAGATTTTGCTTTAGTTGGTTCTATAATCAACACCCATGGAAGCAGCAGTCAAGAAATCAAAAGACGCACTGCACTAGGAAAGTCTGCTGCAAAAGACTTCTTTAAAGTGTTGAGAAGTAAAGGTGTTACATTGAAGATGAAATTGCCATGGTATTTTCAGTCACATCATACAATTGTGAAAGCTGGACATTGAATAAGGGAGACAGGAGAAGAATTGATGCTTTTGAATTAGGGTACTGGAGACAAATAATGAATATACCACAGATTGTCAAAAGAACAAATAGATCTGTCCTAGAAGAAGTGCAACCAGAATGCTCCTTGGAAGCAAGGATAGCTAGAGTGTCTTACACAGTTTGGACATGTAGTCAAGAGGGACCAGTCCCTAGAGGGCATCATGTTTGAGAGAGTGGCAGGTCAACGAAAAACAGGAAGGCCTTCAACTAGATGGATTAAAACAGTGGCTGCAACAATGGGCTAACGTATAAAAGTTGTATGCTTGGCACAGAATCGAGGAGTGTCTCATTCTGTTGTACATAGGGTCATATGAGTCGGATCCAACTCAACAGCACCTAGCAACAACAACAAGCAGTAAAGTTAAGAAATTCCTTAGATGAAACCCAAACTTTAGTGATGCATTTGATTAAGTCATTAAATCATCATAAACAAGATTTAAAAAAAAAAAAAAAAACATGGGTTTGGTAAAAATGCAGCTATATGGATTTGTCTTTTCTTCAGTGGCTGTACTACATGGTTGATGAGTCAACTCATGTGAACCTGGAGAGAGGTCCCTAATAGTGCTCCACGAGACTCTTATCTTGATCAACATTTCGTCAGTTCCTGGGCTAAAGTTTTAGTAAGCCCTATTATCAAGATCACACAGTATATAAATCTGGAAGGCTTAACGTATTAGATAGCAGAGTCTGGATTCAGAAAGTTGTCAACAAGGCCGAAGAGAGAATCAATGCAAAATACAGTTCAATAAGTGATAAATGTAAATTTTTACATTTAGAATTTTACATAAAGGCAAAATCCAGCTTGATGGAAGACCATGTGGCAGAGAACTATGTGTTTTGATTGACCACAAGTTTTATATGAGCTTTTAATAAAATATGGACCTTAAAAGCAACAAGAAATAGCTAATAGATTCTTGGCAATTAGCATTTGTTTTCTCCTTAGTTATCAAAGATTTTTATATCCTTGATATAAAAGGATCTTTATATCCTTCTGAATTTTCCAAATTTTCTACAATGAGCATGTTATTTTTGTGAACAGAAAATACTATTCTTTGTTTTGAAAATATTTGAGTGATTGTCTTATAGAAGTTGAAGCAAGTTTTAAAGGCTGGGACCAGGAAGATGACATGAAGTTATGGGAGACAACTTTAGGCTAAGTATCCAGCTCACAGTAGAGGGCGTTTCTATCCCTGGAAGTGTATAAACATTGGCTAACTACAGAGATATTATAACATAGCACATGTGGAAAATATCTGACTTTGAGAAACTCTCAGTTCAAATCTTGGCTGTACCACTTACTCAAGTAAGGTATTGCACTATTTGTTCATCTATAAAAAGGGCACAATCATAACTATATTTACCCATATGATTGCTAAGGAGTAAATGGATACATCCATATAAATATTCATAAGACAGTAACTAGCTGATGCTTGATAAACTTGTTTTTTGTTTTATTTTGGTTTGGTCTCCTGGGGGTTTTGTTTGATTGGTTAGTTTTGGTTTTGGTTTGTTTTTTTGGTTTTGTTTTTGGTGGTACTAGGGATGGAAAAACCCAGGGCCTTGCACATGCTAGGTGAGTGCTCTACCACTGAGCTATACCTCCAGCCCCAATACTCAAGAAGCATTAAGTATAAGAGTCACAGGGCTGGGATTTAGCTCAGTTGGTAGAGCGCTGCTCTGCAGTCTCTGAGATCCTGCGTTCAATTCCCAGCACCGCAAAAATGGGGGAGGGCCTGGCAATCCACTCCCAAGGCAATCCCAAAATAATCAACCATTGAAAACCCTATGTGGGTCACTGTGAGTCAGACACGACTCAACAGCACCTAACAACATAAAAATCTCTCTCTCTCTCTCTCTCTCTCTCTCTCTCTCTCTCTCACACACACACACACACACACACACGTTTATTCATGGAGAATATATTCCAAGATCCTCAGTGGATGCCTGAATCCACAGATAGGACTGAACCCTAGAACTAAGTACTTACCTCACACTATTGCTATAACTTTTACAGTTTGAGGTATAACAGGAAAACTGGCAAGAATTTTTTCATTCTTCACAATTTTTATGGGTAGATTTGTTCTTGTCATAGAGCTTAGCCACCTCAGCATACAATTTTTTTCTTTCTTTATTGTACAGATCTTTCATTTTTTCACTTAAAGGAAACACTTCCCAGCTTCTCTCTGGCATATTTGGATTTCCAGCATCACCACTCTTGTACTTTGGGACCATTATCAAGTGAAATAAAGGTTCCTTGAACATAAGCACTGCAGTACTGTGACAGTTGATCTGATAACCAACATGGCTACTAAGTAACCAACAAGTGGGTAAGATATACTGCATGGATAGGCTGGGAAAAAGGAATGATTCTTGTCCTGGGAGTAACAGCAGGATGGCATGAGATTTCATCATATTACTCAGAATACTATGTAGTTTAAAACTGATGGATTATTTATATCTGAAATTTTCCATTTAGTATCTTCAGAGCATAATTTGACCACAGGTACCTGAAACTAAGGAAAGAGAAATTGCAGATAAGGGGGAACAACTATATTATTATCTGTCATAAGTGGCACAGAAAGTATCTCCACTTTGCTTAACAAATTAGACTAAACGATTACTAAGAGTTCCCTCCAATTCCATGATCTTACTGTTCTAGGTCAGACAGCACCCTTTCTCTGGTGGTATTGTCTTATTACCTAAGCCGACATTCTGGAATAGAATCCTGAAAATAACAAAATTGTTGCAGGAAACATAAATATATTACAAAGGAGGAAGTGACCAAAGGCTACTCAGAATCTTATAGGTGTCATTATCTATGATGAAAATAATAGGAGGTAGGCCTAGAAATGGCACCGGATATATAAATCAATCTATAAACTGATGTTCTGGCTCCTGACGAAAAGGTAAGGCATGAGTGAAATAGCCAGAAGGAAAAAGAGCCAAAGAAATTGCAGAAAACAAAAGTCTGTGTTCATTCATTCATTTATTCATTCATTCATTTATTCAACAAATTCACTCACTGAGCAGCTACTATGTACTATGTACTGTACTGTGTAGGAACTGTTCCAGCCTTAATCACAGAAAACCAGGCTAGCACCTACCTCAATGGAGCTTATAGTCAGAGGGAAATAGTATATAATTATAGCCATTTTCACAACACAAAGGAGACATCCCCAGGGCTGTGTGGTAGAGATTTGCCCCAGTCAGAGAAGTTAGAGCAAGTAACCCTGAGTGAGGCATGACTGAGCTGAGATTTGACAAAAGGGTACAAGCCACAAGATGAAGGGAAAGAGGCACATTCTGAGCAAAAAGCAACTGGTGAGAGGAAGTGTGGCAAGAAAAAGTAACACAAAGGTCAAAGTGGCTGGAGCGAAGAGATCAAGCTGAAGCACGGTTTGAGATAAAGTTGGCTGGACGTAAGACCTTATGGTCATGTTAAGCAACACTGAATCTTAAAATATGGGGAAAGGCATGCAAACATTTTAAACACTTCAGTTAGAGTGTGGGGTAGGGAGCATGAAGTTCAGATGAAGAAATCACTCTGGCTACACTGTGGGAGGCACAGATCAAAAGGGTGGCAGACTGACCAGTAGGAGGCATTTGCTGTAATCCAAGAGATGCTGGTACCTTGGAAGAGGGTGCTGGGAGTGGAAATTGGGAGAAGAGTATGGATTCACAATAGATAGGGCAGAGGGAAAGGCCATGGTAATGCTAAGCTCTGGGCGATTTAGCAGGGCCTAGTGTGCCCTTCAGCAAAACAAGAATATGAAGAGATGTGAGGGAGTACTGGGCAGGCTGTGGTGGGAAGCCTGGGAGACTTCCAAATGGAAAAGTGAAGGTAGAAGTTGGAGATGTAGGTCTAGAGCTCAGGGGAGACATCTCTGAGCTCTAAAAACATTTTTGCCACAAAAGAAGTACAGGATAACATGAGAAGAGCGCTTACAACTGAGCTTTGATTGTTTTAGTATTTCTTTACCTGGGGAAAATAGGATAAATCTGCAAAAGAGAGAAAATGAATAATCAGAGAAGATGGAGGAAACCAGAACAGTCTCATGTCACTGAAACCAAAAAGACAGTGTTTGGGCTGCGAGCATAGCTCAGTGGTTGAGTGCTGGCGTGCTGTGTGTGAGGTGCTGGGTTAGATCTTCAGCACTGAAGGAAAGAAAAAAGAAAGAAAGAAAGAAAAAGATAGTATTTGAGAAGGAGGGATGGTCAACAGTGGAGACTACTGCCAAGAAATCAAGGAAGGTGAATGACCCTGACATAAGCTGTTTTGTTGGCTGATGGAGCAGGAGCTGGCTTGACAGTACCCTGAGGAGTGAGTAGTGGACAAACAGAGCTGGCAAGGGTAGATATTCTTTCTAGAAGTTTCTTTGAAGGGGAAAAGAGAATGTACTGCCTTGAGGGGAAGATAGAGTTAGGATAGAATGCTCTCCTCTCACCCCACCCTACCCCCAGTGGGAATTTTGTGCTTGCTTTGAAGTAGGAAAAAAAATCTAGTTGTGAAGGAGAGACTAAATGTGAAAGCTTAGTGAGAGCGTGCAGCATGGCAGATGTAAAAGGGACTAAGAAGGACTGATGACCAAGAGGACTCACCTTTTGATCAAGGACATAAGGCAGGTAGAATTGCCTGGTCACCGGTGGTCATAAATGACGAAAACTCTTCTAATGGGATGAAATAGTGGTGAAGAGTGGAACAGATGGGGTCAGGTTCTCCATATTGCTCTCTCTGGGTTTATAGTCCCAAGCAAATTATTTGTAAAAAGTTGATAGGGTGGTACTATCAAGGAAACCCTAGCTAAGGTATCTGTGAGACAAGGTCCTGGCCCAAATAGAAATCGCAGCTGCCTCTGTGGGTGGAAGTATTTGTGGATCTCTTCTGAGTTGAAATCTGAGCCATTTTCTGAGGAAATGATATGTGCTGTGATTCCTCTTCCAGGCCCCCAAATGATGTCCCAGCACCATACTGTGCTGCAAATGAGAAAAATAAGCAGCAGCCCTGGCTCAGCTCACTCAGAATGGAAAAATGTGGGAATCATAGGGTCCATGTTTCCTAGTCTTTAAAAGTATAGAATACCTGCATGGTGTGAAGCCATCATCTGCAATACAGCATCTTCAGACATTACCCTAAGCTCTTATTAAGTAATACCAGGGAAGGACATCAACTTTGTTTTGAGCATCTGCTGGTGCCAGGCTCTGTGTAGGTGGCTTTGTAGACATTATCTTATTTAATCCTCCTAACACGCCATGGTGGATCTGAGCCTCTACCCAGGATGAGAACAATGTGCTTTGCTACATTGCAAAGAGCTCCAGGCTGGAGGTTTTACCTCCCCAGGGGCCTCCATGTGTGTAGCCAAGTGCACCAGGCCTGCCAGGCCCAGGACAAGGCGAGTGTCTGAGTGTGTGGTGGGACATTTTCCTATTTATCTCCTCATGTCCTCAGTCAACCCCACGGCGGGGGAGGATTTGTGCTTTTATCTTCTCAGCTTTCCTTTTTTCTAAGTTGTATTCCAGACAAATATTTGTGGTCATTGCTCAATAACACCAAAATACAAGAATGTCTTTGGCTAATTTAAAAAGGGGGATGGGGATGATTTCCTGAGTCCTTACCAGGCACCTCGTACATTATTCTTTTTAAAGTAAACACCACCAACTCTCAATCCTCAACCCTAAAGCACTTCCCATCTCTTCATTGTCACAGCCAGAATAAGCCACTGAGTTCAGTTACAAGGAAGAAGTGGAGTTTCCAAGAAATTGCAGGGAAATGATCTCTCTCTCCATTTCAAAATTGCATGTCTTCCCACCAGGACCCTCAGGATCAACAGTTTCCTTGTCACCCTACCCTAATTGTACCACCTCCCACGAGAATATCTCACTATTCACATTTATGTTCTGAATTCCTGTAAGTTTTTCATGGTATGGTTATTTCCCCCAGAGTTAGAATCAGGTGATATGAAAGGCATAAGTAGCATGCTGAAAGTTGACCACCAAACTCACAAAAGTAGTCCCTAAACAATTTTCTATGGAGAAACAGTAGCTCTAACCCCAAAGGAGCTACATCTTCACAAGACAAATAAACTATGTATGAATAACACAGAGCCCAGACGATGGTGGAAGTGGGGCCGAGATTCAGAAGATAGCCCCATGCAGATGAATTACTCCTCCTTTCCCTCTCCAGCCATTGTGATCTTCCCCCACTTCTTCCTTCCCTGTCCCCACACTTCCTTGTGTAAAAGTGGAGGAGGCCTTCTTCCTACAAGTTTGTACCAACCCATCCCCAATTGGCTTCAGAGATAAATCAGTCATCAAAAAACTTATTGAATACCAGATACTTGGCAGACTAGATAAAACCACCTTTCATGACCTATCGCCTGCCTATCTCATTAAGAACGAGGACCACAGCACTTTGAAAACATATACTGTAGAAACGCTGAGTAATAATGATAACTAATAATAGCCCATGAGCCTGGAGAGAAAGCAGCTTTCACGGAGGTGGATAAAATTACCTGAGGAGTACAATGAGTCTACTGAGTAAAGTGAGTCAGCATCCATACATATATGCTATTCATAGAAGTGATATTCTTTATTCAGCTTCTAAGTCACACCTGGCATTCAAAGCTTGCTTCTCAAACACACAGCCCTTGAAAGCTTTTCCACTTTAACAGACATATAGTATTGTCTTTTTCACTGTAATAATTTCAGGTGAAGGGCTCTTATCTCAATGAGATCAAGTAGAGGGAAAAAAATGTTGATGTGAACTTAACATGTGTTCAATTCATTCATCCATCCATTCATTCATTCATTTAGTAAGCATGTTTATGCCTGCTATGCCTAAGGCATTATGCCAGGCACTGAGATACCATAGTGAGTAAGACAGAGCCATGCCTACAAGTTACTCACAACACCCATTCAAATTAGAGCAATAAAGTATTACAGGTACCATGATAGAACTCTGAACAGTCATTACAATAGACCCCCCCTAAAAGCCAGAGGTGGGTTCTACCTGTAGAATCTCAAGGTATAAAAAAAGAATGACTTAGCCAAAAATGTATATTTCTGATTCACATCCAAACATCACTTTTCTACACATTCTGTCATAAGACACAAAAGAATTTGTTATTCCCAGTAGTAATGATAGACAAGCTTAGGAGCTATGGTATTAGCTGGATCAATACGTGTGAGGTGTTTTTAATTGAGTTTTGTTGCTGTAATTTTCTTTTGCAGAACAATCCACAATTATTATCAAACTTTTCTAGTTTCAGCTGGCTAATCTACAAATAAAATAAAGAAACGGTTCAATCCATTCTGCAAAACTTTTCTAGCCTAAGGTCTACTAAATTTGCACATTTCTTGAGCTGTGACTTCACTTTTTTAAATCTATATGGTGGAATTTGGACAAGGTTTATAGTTTAGTTAATAGTATTAGACCAATGTTAATGTTATTAACTTTAAAAATTATGCTATGGATATAGATATTAAAAGTGAGAAACTTGAATAAGGTATATAAGGGGATATGGCATATGGATATATGGCAATATGTCTCTGTACTTGATTTGCAAAAAAAATTAAATTAGTTCAGAGTTAAAAAGTAAATAAATATATGTACGTAGGTATAAATATATATTTACTTTTTTGTGAGGTCAATGCTACTCCAAGTGTGTTCCACAAACTCTTCATTATAAGCTAAATATGGAAAATGAAAACATCATTTAGAAATTTATGACAGAGCCACATGCGGTGGCGCACGCCTGTAATTCCAGGCACTCGGGAGGCAGAGGCAGAAGGATCACACATTAGAGACCAGAGGCAGTCTGTGTAATTTAGTGAGACCCTGTCTCCAAAAGAAAAAAGAAAAAAAAAATGGGCTGGAGGCAGCAGCTCAGTGGTCCAGCACTTGCAAGGCATGCAAGCACAAGGCCCTGGGCTCAACCCGCAGTACTGAAAAAAAAAAAAAAAAGAAGGAAAGAAAGAAAGAAATTTATGACAATTTGACACTTCCATAATTTTAAGCACATGATCTTTTTTGTAAAAATTCATTTTTACTGATTTTTTAAAAGCCTCAGTCTATAGTAGGTTTCTCCAGATGATGAGAACCAATAGGATATGTTGATAGATAGTTAGATAGATGATAGATAGATAGATAGGTAGGTAGATAGATAGATAGATAGATAGATAGATAGATAGATAGATAAGAATTTATTTTAAAGAGTTGGCTCATGCAATCGAGGAGACTGAGTCAGAATTTGATGAAGTAGGGAAGTAGGCTGGAGATTCAAGAAAATGATGCAGAGCCCAAAGGCAGTCTGCTAGCAGAATTTCTTCTTGGTCAGGGGAGGTCAGTTTTTGGTCTATTAAGGACTTGGAAGATGAAGCCCATCATCCACCTACCCACATTATGGAAGATAATCTGTGTTTCACAGCATCTACTGATTTAAATGTTCATCCAACAAATACCTTCACAGAAACATCCAGAGTAATATTTGATCTTTGGGAGAAGGACCTGGCAACCCCCTCCCAAAAATCAATCTGCCATTGAAAACCCTATGCACAGCAGAGAAGCACTGACAATAGTGTTTCCCCTATTGTACAGAGGGTCGCTATGAGTCGGATACTGACTCGACGGCACCTAACAACAACAATATTTGATCTGATATCTGGTTACTACCACCCAACAAGTTGATACATAAAATTAGTCATTACATAGTCCATGACAGATTAGAAATCTTTTTTTAAAAGTCTTCCACTGGGGTTAGTTTGAGAAGCATTATATAAGATAACTTTTAAGAGCCCATCAAAGAGTTGCATTAATAAATAATATTCATATTTGCTTTATGTGGAAACTGGGAAAAACTGAGATTGCTGCCCTGGTTAGCATGAGGAAAGGAGGATCTACCACCTTTTTTAACCTGACAAGTGAGCCTTAGCCATTAAACTCACCCTTGCCCATTGAATACGATTCCTATTGCTGTGACCCAGTGCTCCCAAGCTTTCTTAATTCACAACATTTTACTATCTGTAATTTTTTTCACAGAGCCCCTAAGTCAAACATGAGTCAGCCTCTAGCTGACATCATTTATCCATTGGTTAGGTCCCAACAACTGAGCTGTTTGAAAAATATAATTAACATTACTTGAAAGAAAAAAATCTTTATTTCATTTAAAAATAATTGCAGTTATTTATAAAAGGATGTATGTGTCAATAGGATACCAGATATCTTCTCAAATGTTGGAACCCATATGGCCTGGATGAACACTGATTTCCACTAGGGACTTGCAATTTATAGCAGCAATGGTGGAATACCAGCGTCTCAAAGATAACATGTCTTGGAAAGGAATGCAGCACAATCTAATCATGAAACTGTGAACTACCTTGAGGGGCAGTTCACATGGTGTCCCACAGATGTCTAGAATCACTGTTTCCCTGGACATGGGAAATACGTTTAACACCCCTGTGAGTTTGCTATGATATCCTGAGAGCCTTCGGTACAGATTGGGAAGGATCATTCTATTCTTTTTCTGATTTTAGCTCTGTTCTCTTATTTGCAAAAAATAGATATATTCTGTGAATGTCTAGCAACAACCCTGCTTAAGCCTAAGGTTAAGCAGAATACAACATTTACTGTCATGTTATAGCTCTGACCTTTCACTGCTAATGCTTCCTAAGTTATATATTCCCTTTTCAGTCTTCATCTGTGAACACAGAAGGCTAAATGACCTCCAATGGCCAAGCATGCAAAAAATGTGAAATCCAAAGAAAACATGACAGATTCTTTGGCTCTCTTGTATATTTAAATAAGAACCCAGTTCTTAACTGTTATTTTTTTAACAGATAATTAGATAAAGAACTAAAAACAGTACAAAAATGGGTATAATATGGTACCTTTCTCACTGATTACTAAACATTCTCAATCACATCTTAATCTAATCTTGATTTTTCTGTCCAATTGTACTTATCCTATTAACTCAAAATTGTTATTGGCCTGCAGTCATACCACTGTGGTGTCTGATCCCATCAGATCTCAGAAGCTAAGCAGGGTCGGGCCTGGTTAGTACTTGGTTGGGAGACCGCCTGAGAACACCAGGTACTGCAATCTTAGGAGAAGGACCCAGCAACCTGCTCCCCCCAAAAAATCCGCCATTGAAAACCCTGTGAATAGCAGAGAAACACTAACAATACTGTTTTGCCTGTTGCACATAGGGTTGCTATGAGTCAGCACCTAAAAACAACAATTTGTTATTATAGTTAAAAGACCCCGGAATCATATAAGTGACTCTGGCAGCAGATTTTTGTTTGTTTGTTGTAGGGTGGAAGGTTTGAAATCAAGTCTTTGTGTTTTTTGTTTGTTTGTTTTTTGTTTTTTGTTTTTTTCTTCTGAGTCAATAACTTCTTCATTGCAGGTGTCATCATCATTGTAATATAAACTATTTATCCTGTTTGGCTGGTGTCAATAGTTGGAAAAATGATTTCTGTCTCCTGTTTCTACCTTTTTCTTGGCTCATTTTCAGTAGAAAAAGGAAACAAGACCATGTTTGCCCTCTTCCCTTTTATGAAGCTCTCCTAGCTTCTTTTATCTACCATTTAATAACAGCTACATACAGTTGACACAACCTGCCTCTGATATTAAGCTACTGTCTTGTAATGGAGCTCATATCTCCTTTCCAAGGATAAATCCAAGCTTATCAGAACATATTTTAAAAACCTCTTTCGTAATACACAGAAGACAATTTTAGATAGTGGCACAGAGTGGCTTTGCACTTGAGGGTAGGTGTGTGATGCTAGAATGTCAGTGCCTTCCCCCAGTCCCATTTTCACCAAGATGATACTAAACCTCTCCCGTCTTTCTCCCTGGTGCTTTTCTATAAGTCAGTTGTCAACAAATATACTGGATTCTTCATGCTTGAATCTATTTAGAGAGGGTCACATTAGTCATGCAACTAGAGCTACTTTCTAATTACAAGTAAGGAGGGATCAGTTGGGTACCTTTTTGGAGAAGGTATCCCAGAAGTCACCTCTTTGTGTTTAGATTCCAGCTGGCACACAACCTCCGTGGGAAGATTGATGGATGGTGTTCAGTAAAAATTAAAAGCCTGGGAAAAGTATAGGCTCGGGGGCCAGAACAAAGCAGTTGAGTGATGGTTCCTTCTGGAAGTAGGAGTGGGAGCTTTTATGTTGTGCCCTGCTCCTGGGGACAAAAGTGAAGTCTAAACTTCTTTGCAACAGTGACGAATTCCTCATCACAGGACCTCATGCTTTGGCAGAGCTAATTACACAAGTGGTAAATGAAAGTTCTCTCAAAGTGAGAGCTGACAGAGGAAGAAACAGAGAAAAAGTAAAACCAAATCCCCCAAATGTTAGAGGCATTTCGAAACAGGAGGGAATTTTCAGTAGCAATGAGAGAAACCAGCCCACCCCCAGATCCCCTTCAGACACGTTTTCTTCCTTCCTGACTCATGGAGTTTCTTTAGGAACGCCTAGTGAGAAGGGATTATGAAGCAGGCAAGGGAGCCAGGCTTTTCTGGCAGCACTGGCACTGTGATTTCAGATTGTGCAAATCTTCAAGAACAGACTCGGTGTGCTAGCGTTCTCGGCTGGAGTCCAGCGGCAGTTCAGCTGCAGATGAGGCAGATCAGATGGTCCATGCTATCAGCCAGAGACCCAAGGACTTTCCTGGGGCTACACCTCTCTGGATGTCTGAAGATGTGAGGACAGGTTTGCCTTCTGAAACGTGCAAATGTCACCAGCCGGGAATGGCAGATGCCAAGAGGCATCTGAAAACAGATCTCCATCTGGCAATGGGTTAGGCTTCCTGGGACAGATTAGAATAGTCTGAAACAAAGTGGCGGAAGCACCGGGTTAGCTTTTCACATATTGTTATGGTCTCTGGGTCATTTCCTGCCTTTGGAATTCATTTCCTTTCCAGGTTCCATAAAGCCTGATGAAGGACAAGAAAGAGGCTGGGGTGGGTTTACCCTGGGCCCAAGGCTGGGGAGGCCTGCCTCTCTGAAAGGTTTGCATCCATTCTCTGCTCCTGTCTGCTCACACTGAGCCAGAGAGGGAGGAAGCCTCCGGAACGGAACCATAAATTAGGGAAGGGAGCCATCTCCAGTTGAGTCAGATGAATCCTCTTGTTCCTAGAGAACTGAGAAGGAAAGAATAGATTGGGAAGGGCAAACATGACATTCTGTCGAGGAGTGCTCTTTTCCCCCACCAAGCCCTTGAAGGATGCAACCCCCCAGGAGGGCTGGAGGCTGGAAGCAGCTCCTCTTGGCCTGGCCCCTGACCTCCTGGAGTCACCAGCAGGCCAGCCAGGTACACAGCACCTTTGTATTTGCTACACAATGGCCTCCTTTGTTGTATTTTACCCATTTTCATTTTGTATTTTGTTCCAACAAGGATTTGAGGCAGCAATAATTGCCTTTCTGGCAGCACTTTTCAGGCTTGTTTTGAGCCCATTGAAACCGACATGACTTCTTATTGCACAATCTTTCTGCAGCTCACAGCTTGCCCTGAATGCCCACTGCAGTTTTGCGGTGCAGAGACCCCCAGAAGCCAAGGTAGACCCTCATCCCAGAGACCTACAGGAAAAAGACAAAACTTAATGCAGTTCCTGACATCCCTGCCACTTCTCTGAGAAGTTTTGCCCCTCAAGATAGTAATATACCATCATAAGTTCCTTCAGAAAAGCCAGGCTTGTTTAAGATGTCCAAGCCCGTCTCTCTCTAGATTGCAAGGTCAGAGTTTACGGCTTTGGAGGAAGGGCTAATTTTTGTCCCAACCCCCAGTCTAAACACAGATAACCTGGCAGCCAGTACTATACAAAGGAAAGTACATTCGGTGATCAGTCTTTATCTTGGTGTTCCCCAGAACAGGAGCCACAGCTTCCCCTCAGTCAATCCAAACGGTCTTTGCTCAAGGCTGCAGATATGACCACTGCTGGTGGGTGGCTGGCAGTGAGGGGCTACTGCCTTGGGTAATTACTGCGGCTCAGGAATCAAACTGACCTTTCCAAATGACTTCGTCTCATCAGGTGCTTACATTAGAACAGAGTTGGCTCTATAAATAGCAGGGTCAGGAATACCTGTAGAATATGATTTTGGAAGCAATGAGAAGTCTGCCCCAGTAGGACCAAAGGACATGTTAATTGAAGTAAGCCAGGCATGGAAAGACAAATATGACACTATCTCACTCATATGTGGAATCTAAAAAGTAGATATAGAAATTGAGAGCAGAATAGTAGTTACTAGAGTCTGGAGGGCCTGCAGCCATAGCCCTGTGGCATCCGATCCTGTCAGATCTCAGAAGCTAAGCAGGGTTGGGCCTGGTTAGTACCTGGATGGGAGACTGCCTGGGAACACCAGGTGCTGTAGGCTTGGGAGACAGACCTGGCAACCTACTCCCAAAAATCAAACTGCCATTGAAAACCCTATGACCAGCAGAGAAGCACCGACAATAGTGTTTCACCTGTTGTACACAGGGTTGCTATGTGTTGGATACCGACTCAGCAGCAACTAACAACAACAGAGTCTGGAGAGAGTGGGGAGAGGACAGTGTGGGGAAAGATTGGTCAGTGGGTGCTAAGTTACAGTTAAGTAGGAGTAATGAGTTCTGGTGTGCTACTGCACCGTAGGTTGCATATGGATAATGACTAGAAGAAAAGATTTTGAATGTTATCACTATAAAGAAGTGATCAATGTTTGAGAAGACAGGTACTCTTACCCTGATTTGAACATTGCACAGTGGATATGTACATCAAAACATCACATTACCCTATATGTGTACAACTTTTATGTGTCAGGCTTTTTTAAAATTAACTTCAAAAATAAAATTCTTTATAAAACAAAGAATCAGCCTGTCCAAGAGCTTCAACTTTCCCCCACAAAAGAGATCTCTGTCAGGTCTAGCCATTATGTTTCCCGGGACTGTGAATTTGTAAATAATTACTTTTAAACTCCAGGGAGTTTGATTGCACAGCGCCTAGAATCTGCATTTTTATCAAGCTCAGCTGCTGATGCTGGTACACGTGGTCTATGGCCTATACTTTGGGAAACTGTGCTGTAAGGAATGGAATCATTGTCACTTTAGCACTCATGAACTGGTAATAGAGCTGAACACTGAACCTGGGTCCTAAACCAGGACTTGGCACTCTTTGAGACCTTGGATGAATGGCAATTTAATTCCCAAGTCTGAAGGACTAGGTGAAGACCTCCAGAAGTCAACCTGGAGGCTGGTTCTAACTTATGGCCCCTAGGACATACAAAGTTGGAAAGAATCCAAAGGGTCAGAGGGACCAGAACTACCCAGGTGTGCCCTGAACACTCACTGAAGTTCTTCAGTGAAGAAAGACCACAACCATTTCCAAGCAGAAAAAATGGAAAGAAAGAAGAGTAGACTTACATAGTATTTTGATTTGGTTTTGGTTTTTGGTATTTGGTTGGTTGGTTGTTTTTTGGCTTGGTGGTTGAACCCAGGGCATCACACATACTTTGCAAGCTCTCTACCACTGAACTGCACGCCTAGTCCCTTTTTAATTCTTTTTCTTTTTCTTTTTCTTTTTTTTTTTTTTTAAGACAGGGTGTCTCTAAGTTGTTCAGGCTGCTGCTGGCCTCAGAACCACAGTCCTCTTGCCTCTACCTCCCAAGTCACTAAGACTATAGACATACACCACAGCACCCAGCTGTATATCTTATTTTATAAATTCTCAGTTGACCTTAGAATCATTAATCCCATTTTGAAGATCAAAGAGTTGAGAATCAAAGAATTCTATAACTTACCCAAGTCCTGTAGGTCACATGGCTATTGAATGTTTCTGCTAAAATTTGAACTCACATCTGTCATAATTTAAATTCTGTGTTCTTTCCAAAAAATGTTCATGTCTAGGCTGGGTGTATAGCTCAGTGGTAGAGCACTTGCCTGCCAGGCAGGAGGCCCTGGGTTCAATTACCAGAAGCACAAAAACAGCAAAACAAAACAAGAAAATATTTGTGCCTGAAAGTTTTGCTGTGGCCTTTCTGAAAGCCTGGATCTTTTGTGACTCTCAACATACCCTCACCTCTCTGGCCTTCTTCCCACACCTGTTACCCCTTCTACTTCAGATTCTCATGTCTTCCTTGGTCTTTACTCCACCCCTGACTTCTATCTGATCTTTAACTTATCTCCACATTTTTTATCTCCACAACTTCTTGACTCCAAGTTGTGAAACATACTGCCACTTCTCCTGAGCCCAGGAGGACTTTTCTGGCCAAGAGCTACTCTACCTACTGACTTCAACATCAGTAGGTCCTTGAAAACCCAGAGTATCCCCAAAGGTTTCCATAGAGTGAAAATCCGAAAATGCTAAAGACCCATTTGTGCACTTACTGATTTGAACACATATGTCCACGCAATCACACAGGCAAACACACATGCCCAGGTCTCTTCTCAACTCAAAGCAAAAATTGAGGAAGCCTGAGTCAACCAGTGCCCTGCTATCAGGAGATGCCCCATGGAATCTCAACTTCCTAATAATAGTGATTATTCTGGGATGCTGGGCACCCCCTAGTGGGAGTAATGAAGACAAAAGGCAGACTGTTTTGATGCTGTTCTCAATAACCCATCTGCCCTCAAATTCCTGCCCCCCAACTTCCTTCTCCTTCCAGCCCATCTCGAGATTCTTGGAATGATTCATACTTCCCACGATGATTGAGCCCTTTGCCCCATAAAGCCCTCCCTGTCTTTACAAACATAATGAACTAAAATTAAGCAGAAGGCAACTCAGGCAGAACAGTAGGAAAAACTTCCTATGGTGAAAGCTTGCAACACTGAAATAGCCTTATAAGGCAAACTAAGGAAGCCCAAACTGCACAGGGCAGAACAATAGAGAATGTGTTAGAAAGATATTTTTGGAAGTGAGGAGGATGAGGGAATGGCTCCTTCCCAGATTTCATATGTTGGTGCCCACATGACTTATATTAATGCCCTGTGCTATGTTTTACCACTTCTATGACCAAGTGAATGTCCAACATTTATCCATTTGGAATAAACATGTGAAGTCTTGTTCCAGCAGAGGGGCAGCCCATTCATGCCCTGGGCACCATATATGACTATGGGACATTCTGAACCTTTGTGTTCTATCACCCACTAATTTAAATGCCACTGCTATAGCCCCCATGATAGGAGATGAATCCTATTATGTAGTAACCAATAAAGCATTTTCAGAGTACCTGCAATATATTAGGCTCAGGGACCTTATGCATTTTTAAAGATCTCTCCACATCTAGTTTTTTCCCTTATCCAAAGAAAGGCCTTAATAAACGACAGGGAGAAGACTGGGGTATATCTCGGGGTAGAATTTTTGCCTAGCATGTGCAAAGCCCTATGTTTGATTTCCAGCAACAAGAAAAGAAAAAGAAAGAAGAAAGAAAGAAA
>VMDO01006910.1:35069-70857 GCA_007922755.1 Pedetes capensis
AGAAAGAAAGAAAGAAAGAAAGAAAGAAAGAAAGAAAGAAAGGAGGGAGGGAGAAAAAAGCAAACAAACACAGGGAGAGCTACCGTGTTTGAGTACATATACTAAGACTACTTCTGGCTATATGCATAGTTCTTAATTCCATGTTTGACATTGGGCAGGAGTCAGTCAATCTCATCCCACAGTCCAATGTCTGTCCTTCAGGGAAGTTATAATTATATAGCACCCCACCTCTATGGACACCTTTGGTTGCTATGCTTTTACTAGCTCCTAGATTTCAGTCATCAGCTCATTAGCGCCCATTCAACTTGACCAACTTTAAAAACTCTCCTGAAACCTTGCTCATACTGTGCCCAATTCCAGCGTAGGATTTTCTCTGCTATGGCTCCTGCCTCATCTTAAACTCAGTGGCTTGGACAGTCTAATCTCCCAACTGTTTACAATTTTGAGCCTTTTAATCTTTCCTTTCAGAGCCATTTGATGATATTCATCTATCTGACAACCAAGACTTTTGGAAGAATCTCTCCCCCCCAGGCACTCTTGTTTTTGTATCCAGATTGGCAGCCTTCCAAACTCACCAGAGGCATCGTAGAATGAGGCGCTCTGTGGAGAGCCCCAGGACAAATTGGACACAAGTTCATTGGACATCTGAGAAAAAGGAATGTCAAGGATGCTCCAGCTTGGTCAGCCTCTCAGGCTTGACAGCAAAAGCTGCACATTCTTCTTGTATAATTTGGGCTTGAATCAACAGCATTTTTTAGTCCTGAGGCCTTTGGCTTCCACTCTGAGTGGAACAGTCAGTGAGCAGAGCAAGGCTCTCAGCTGGCAAGAAGGACACACCGACCTTGAGCCCCACTGCTTTCCCCAGTTTGGAAAGACACAAAAGCTGTGGTGAGTTAACTGAACCACCTGGAGTGCTCTGTAAGTGTATAGAATGTTCTCACTAGGATGAACTGATCCTGCCTTTGTAAAGAAGGGTGGTGATATGTGTCTGTGCTCAGAGGAGAAATCATGTGGAAAGAAAAGTGAGAATTAAAGGGAATAAAACTAACTATTAGCTGCTTTAGGTGGCTGGAAGAGAGGTAGTCCTCAGAAAAGAGGCTCTAGTTCTGACAGAGACAAGGGAACTTCCCCTACTTCTGTTTCTATTTCTGAAGCAATAAAAACCAAATCATAAATCTAAAGATGAAGGTACATTCCTCTGGGTAGAGGGGACTAAACAAGCTGTTATATTTTAAACAGATACTAGGATTGCAAAAATGAGCACTTTTGACTTGCTGGAGGAAGTGGTTCTCTCCTGCAAGTCACCATGGATCAGATGAGACATCAAAGAGAAGGTTACACGACTTTTTTTCTCGCAAGTTAAGAGCATTAACCCAAGCTGTCTTTAGTGAGCTGGATTCCTAGGACTGGAACGAAAAGGAAAAGGTGAGCAACCAGGGAAGTTAGGGGTTGTATGTGCTTTTTGGGTAAGGGTGACAATACGGTATTTCCACTGGCCCAGAACAGAAGCAAATAAAGTCAACGGTCTGCAGCTTGGAAGGTCCCCAGAGGGAATGAGGCCCTGGATCAGGCCCTTAGAGAGTTACCATGACTCCCCAACCTGCCTTTAGGCAAAGCTTTTGGGCAGGGCTTGAGGGAAGGAGGACAGGCCCAAGCCACCAGCCAGTGCCTAGGGCATAACAGCCATTATTTACTGATATCCCCTAGTGAAAGGAGTTATGGGCCAGCTAGAGATCTCTCAGGAAAGAAAGATATGTAGCACTTGGATGAAGTTCAAGGAAATCAGATGAAGACTTGAACTGAAGCCAAGGAACCAGGGTGAGTAACACCTCAGGAAGCTGGGTGGAGCTCATTAGCACTATACTTGGGCAGGGGAAATGGGGATATGGCATGTCCATAGGGGTGTGTGGGAGCATTCCAGAGCCAAGGTAATGTTTATGGAAGAAGCTTCAGTAAATATGGAATGCACATCACTCTTGCTGTCTTAAAGCCTTTTCTCCACCTGAGTTTCCTATTCTTTTAAAACCCCAGTTGTAAAGACGTTTTCAATAACATTGGAGCTAGGAGACAGGCCACAGACCAGATGAGAAGGCCAAGTCTGCAATACAGTGCCAAGGAGACAAGGCAAGGTCACGAGTGAGTGGCTTTGCACTTAAAGAGTAGCTATGCTTCTGAATCATAGCAAGTGAAGTAAAGCAGACCAGGTCATCATTAGCATCATCTCGCTTCTGGGAAGGCTGTAAACCATTCTACAAGTTCTTTTCCACCCTTTGTTTTCATTCTTGCCCTTTCTTCCACTTATTTCCACTGGCATACAAGGACCCAGCTTATAAGATCTCTCAATTCTGTGTTCAGTAACGTCACGTTGGCAACTTCAGTTAGGCATGGTGGGAGGATGTATGCAATGGAAAATGGAAAACACTACAGATCAAAGCTTTCTATTTTTTCTGGAGAGCCTTTTATTAAACATCTACCAGTACGCCATGGCTGTAACTCAGAGTTTTCACATGAGACTGGGGTACTGAGCTGAAGGGGAACAAAGAATTGTGGGATGGAAATTCAGAAGCCCAGAAAGTACAGAAGGAAGTGGTAGATTGCCAAGATTGGTTCTGCCTCCCTCATAGACACACACACCTTCCCCCCACAACTCAAATCTTAGATCCAATATTTAACAGTCATTTGATGAGAACCTCTGCTGTGTCTACAACGATATGGAGACAATTTTCTAATGATTTGTGGGGTTATCTTCCTACACGGATATTGTTT
Source organism: Pedetes capensis (assembly GCA_007922755.1). Taxonomy (NCBI): domain Eukaryota; kingdom Metazoa; phylum Chordata; class Mammalia; order Rodentia; family Pedetidae; genus Pedetes; species Pedetes capensis. The sequence goes on from VMDO01006910.1 coordinate 37,836, forward strand.
GAGATTTATGAGGCAGAATATAATAACCCAGGTACACCCTGTGCACACTCTGTACACTAGGTTATTATACTCTGCACTTTATTATATCTTTTATACTATGCACCATATGATGCATATTATGCATTGTCTTTCATATGCATTCAATCTCACTTTTCCTCTTCCAACCCCTGAAATAAAAATCTGTTTCCCTTATCCCAAATGGGCTTCCCATGACCTTTGGATTCAGCTCCTTATCTCTTTTTAAAATGTTCCTAAGCCAGATCATTATTTATTCTCTCTGGAAGAGAGTTGTTTAGCTTTAAGGTACATACAAATCACCTGAGGAATCTTGTTAGAGTGCAGTTGGTATTCAGTTTTACCTCCTACAACCATCTTTCCCTTCTACCTCTGTGGCTTTAAATCTCACTGATATCTGGAAGGGGCAGCCCCTCACAGGACATTGGACCAGGAGTAGAATCCAAACCAACCAACCAAATCCATATGCCAGGTGGATTCCATCCTCTTTCGAGAATTTGATTTGGAGTGCCTTTCTAACCTGAGTCCTCCCACCCCTCAAAGCAGAGCCTGAGATAGAGGTTTGCATGCAGTCATTTATTTGACGGTTCCAGAGCGCAGGAGTGCAGCATATGGGGAGTGAAAGAAGGAAGGAAGGAAAGCCAATACCACGATGTGTTGCTGAATTGGGCACGCAAAGGGCAACAGGTGCTCAGTCCTGGGACCTGCTAATGAGCCTTCTGCTGTGTATCTCAGTACCATCTCAAGCATGTACTCAGCCTTTCCTTTATGAGCAGTATTGATTAAATGCTAAATATCCCTTGATTGTCTAGTTTTCAAATAATGACTTGGTTCCCTGGTATCTGCCAGAAATCACCCATAGATTATAGTTAGAATGATTATGAACTTATAGGTTTAAATATACTTAATGCATTTTAACCCATTACAGTTATTATTCTAATTATCAGTGCTTGAATTAGCCCATCTTTGGCCAATGGAAGCTTATTCGTGTTGGCTCTTGAGTTTTTGGAAAACCCTAGTTGTCTTTGTTGCATCCTCCCTTCTGGTATGATAAAATATTCTAGAGCAGTTCTATACAAAACAACCTTCTGCAATAATGAGAATATTCTGCATCTGTGCCATATGACACTGTAACCACTAGCCACTTATGGCTATTAAACACTGGAAATGAGATTAATGCAACTGGGGATCTGAATTTTAAAGATAATTAAATGTGCATTTTACTTTAAATAGACACGTGGATTGTTGCTACCATATTGGACAGTGCAGTTCTTGTTGTATAACAGATGGATACATTTAGATAGAGAGAAGTAGGGTTTGTCTGGGTAGAATTCAGCCTTTATTCTCAGAACAGTGCAAGGATTGACTGATTCCAAATAATCTCAGAGACCTTTGTAAAATATTGATTTCTGAGCCTCTCCCCCAGGTATTATGGTTCATTTTCTATGATGTGGTGCTCAGGAATCTGCTTTATTAATGTTACCATGTGATTCTGATGAGCAGCTAAGCTGGGAACCTCTACACCATATTAGATTGCTAGAATGCATTATTTGTGTTACAGCTATGGTTTGTTGCAAATCATACCAATGAATCAACAGTGTGTCTTTAACTCCGTGAGTCCAGTTTTAGGACTTTTCAGAGGAGCACAGCCCTCTGCTAGTTACATAATCAGGAACTATGACTGCTTGCAGAGACTTGCCTCTCTCCAACTTCAGTGCAGGCCTCAGGCCTTGTTCATCCATAATTAAAAAGGGCACCAAGCCAGGCCGAGACTGTTCAGCCTTGATCCTCAGACCCACCTTCCTGACCCACTGTGCCTCTTGTGTACGTCAGGAACTGTGAAAAGTCTGAGATTTTACCCTACTTGCGTGAAACCAAATTAGCTTGCCACAGACTCATTGGTGCTGTCAGAAGACATGAGACCAAGACAACGGACTGTATTACCCTCAGTACAGCAAGCAACACAAAGTTCATGTTAACATCCATTTCTCTTTCCCCTCTCTCAAGTCCCAAGGGGGTACCATAGAGTAGCCCAGATAGATAATGGATACATAGGGTGTTCCATCACAGCTGAAGATCCCGAATCTTTTATAATGGGCTGCAAGCAAACTTGCACAAGTTTGCTCTAAATGGAGACATTGTCTTTATTATGCTCTGCAGCAAACAAACCTGTTCCAGAGGAAGATACTAAATCTATCTTTTAAGATTGTTCAATATGCAAACATCCTTGAAAAAACAGTTCCAAATAAAAAGTTGTCAATGCCTCTACTTGAAGACATTCAGAAATATGAGAGACCTATGGAGATTTGTCTCCCCACAGGAACACCCTAGGGCACTGTTGCTGTCCCATCTGCAGCATGGTGAATCCCTACAACCTAATCAGATGCTGAAGTATCTATATAGAGACTCTTCTATTCCCTCCCAACCATGATGACTTTGGACTTGGCTGTTCCCTGTGAGGAGAAGTAGCAATGGCATCATTGTTAGAAGAGCAGTCTCCAAAGTCAAGCCGTCTGGGTTCATGTCTCAGGCATAATACTTACTAGCTGTGTGTCTTGGGGAAAGTTATGTGACCTCTCCATGCCTCAATTTCTTCATCCACAAAATGGGAATATAATAATACCTACCTCAAAGTTATTATGGACTGGGGTATATCTCAGTTAGTAGAGGACCTTCTCTGCACTCTCTTAGGACCCGGGGTTCAATCCCTAGCACTGCAAAAAATGGGAGAAGGATGTGGCAGTCCACCCCTGAAAACAATCCCCAAACAATCAGCCATTGAAACCCCTATGAGGACTGCTATTCAGCACCTGACAATAGCAACAACAAAGTAATTTTAAAGAACATGTGAGAAGCCAGGCATAGTGGTGAGTGCCTATAATCCCAGCAACTCAGGGGTCTGAGGCAGGAGAATCACAAATTCAAAGCCAGAGGTAGCTTGTGTAACTTAGCAAGAACCTGTCTCAAAATTAAAAAAAAAAAAAAAAGTTAAATGTGCTAGAGTTACATTCCAATGAGAGCCCTTGCAAAATATGTGCAAGGCCCTGGGTTCAACCCCCAAGTACCACAAAAAAAAAAATTACATGAGATAAAACATATAAAGTGTTTATCACAGTGGACCTATCTGCTCATGTAGAAGCCTACTACCCACACTGGCTTTAGGTTGAATTAAAATTCCCAATCCTAGTTGCCACCCTTCTTCCATGGCAACCCAAGAGCCAATCTAACATTTCCATTCCAAGAATGGGCAAACTGGCTCACAAACCAAATCTACTCTGCAGCCTGCTTTTATAAACAAGGTTTTTTGGAATACAGTCTCATCTATTCATTACATATCTATGGCTGCCTTAATGCTGCAACACCAGAGTTGAGTAGTAAAGCCTAAACTATTTATTGTTTACCCTTCACAGAAAAAAATTTGCCAATTCATGCTGTATTGTATTCTGTGTACTAACCCCATCCAGTAATCTTTAAGATAGGTTATTCATCATCAAGGAGACCAGATAAGGGTGAGAATGAATCCCTTCCCTCTCTTCTCATTAGTAAAACACCTCAAAGTATAATGAGGCATCCATTTAACCATTGATGAACACTGCTTTATATTACTCCTCTCTGAACCAGACTATATAATCTATCAATGGTTAATGTCTATTCAACAAACAAAATAGAAGTCTTCTTTTTAAAGGAAACTAATTTTTATTAAAGGATATTGTCAAAGTGTACTCTGTAAATAAATTGGTCTTTCAAATAGGAGTAAATATAGATAGAATCACTTTTATTTTCTATACAAATATCTTTGACACATTAATGACCTCCAAATGAAGACAGACATGAGATGAATATTTTTGATAGCCAACATGGGTGAATATTATCCATGACCTATGCATTTAGTACCGGGTTTCACAACTGAGTCATGAGTCATGAGATATGTTTAGTCATTATAATTGACTATGCTCTGAATGAGTACTTTATGTTAGGCTGTCAACGATGAGAACGTGGATACCCACATAGAATTTTCAACTTCTTTCTTGAAAAACACTTTCAGAGCAAAGAGACAGAAGGTTATTTGAGAAACTAAGCTGTAACCAAATGACAGAGATGTTTTTATCATATTAAGCAGTCAGGCTTCAACAGCCTTCTGAAAAACAGACCCACACCCAAAAGTACAAAAAGGAAGAGCAGGGAGGGAATGTTTAATAATTATGTTTTTGTTATGAAAACAATATAATATTTAGAAATTCTAAAGAAAAATATCACCACGTTAAGGAAAAAGCATCAAGGACATGAACCTTGGGGGACACCCAAGCTACTTCCAAGCCAGTGTGGATAAGATTGTTTTTTGTTTGTTTGTTCATTTGTTGTTATTTTATAAAACATTCTAGGCCCACCTGTCAAAGACTTTGATTTGATTAGCCTGATACAGGGCCTGGTCTTAGGTATCATTTTACAGTTCCCCGGGTGATTCTAAAGTGTAATCAGCTTGACAGCCATTGATGTAGCTCAACTCCTTAATTGTGCAGGTCAACTATAGAGAAGTCCACATCAAGCCTGCTGCCCTTTCCACAGCCAAAAGTGTCCCAGAGCCCTCAAAAACCACAGTAAATAAATAGCCAGTGAAAGTCTTCTGTGAAAAAGAAAATATTCAGGCCTGGGGATGTAGCTCAGTAGTGAGCATTCGCCTAGGTTATGCAAGGCCATGGGTTCAATCCCAAACACAGAGGAAGACAGAGAGGGTCAGGGAGAGACAGGAAGGAAGGAGAGAGAGAAGGAAGAACAGAAGAAAATATTCAGACCTTTCCTTGGATAAGGGAATAGGACTGGGGGAGGGGTTCCTGGGGTTCTGAGAACAAGATTTACCCCTCAGGACAGAATAAACCTTTCTTGAAATATTCAAGATCTACCACTCCATAAATACAGGGTGCGGTATAATCCCTTAATTGCCACTGTACCTTTGACCTAGTTAGTATGTAGTGTCCAAATGTTTGGGGTTGTATTTTCTTGGTCATCCTGTCCTCAGTTTAATATTCAACAGAATGATTACCATTATTTAGAATTCTCCTGAGAGAGTGGACCCCAAAACAGAGGACTTGGTATGCTCCCTTTTCTCTCTGCCATGTTGTTGCCATTTCAAATGGCTCTGTTTTGTTTCTCCCTTTGGGAATTTCCTCTGGAGCTGGAGATTAATCATTATGCAAATATTAACTGCTTTGAAAATTCTAGAAAGGAAGCGAATTTGTTTAAGCAATCCTGTTACTGTAGTTTAAATGACAGATAACAAACAGCTGTTGTGATTTGACCTGCATTAAGATGCTGCTATGTGGTTTGTATGGCTTCAAATGATATTTAATTTTTCCTTGAGATGTGTATGTACCTTTGCCAAAACCTCTGGGTTCCCATAAATCTCCAGATACAGTATATCTACCATCACCCAGCCTGTTTGCACTCCCTCCAAGAGCTAATGCTGTTCTGGGAAAGAGGAGATTAAAACATTTCTCTCTTGGAATGTTAGTTTGACTGAGATGTTATTTAGATTTTTTAAATAGTCTAAATGCCTGGGGTGATCTGAAAGGAAATGCTGCAGAGTCTAGTGTTGCCTAATAAATAGGGCAAGTCATGCTCACTCAGGCACAGCCCTAAGGGAAAAACAAAGTCCTCACTCATGTCCTGAAGGTCAAACCTCCTTGACTTCACTTGTCCTATTCTGCTCCTCCATGTCCTCACAAATTCCTAAACAATAGACTGCTAGTTAATAATTCTTTATATTAAACTTTCCCTGTTCAAATCACTGTGTGCTTTTCCCTCTTCAGGTCTGACCCACACTGATAAGGGACATTTGCGAGACATGGAGAACCCCACAAGCAAAAGTCAGTGTACAGGACTGAGACTAAAGCAAGGTGAGCTAGGGACATACATAGTTTGTGAAGCTGTAGGTCAAGCGCAAGGTCAGCACCTAATGTTGTGAGTGGCTCTTTGCATGTCATGCTCTAGGTCCCTCGCTTGCCTCCCCTAAGTCCAGGCCCTGCTGTGCTTGCTTGCTTCCTTCCTTTCATCCTACATTTCTTTATTTTTCAGAGAGAATAATCTAGCAACTTGATGGAATACTAGAAGGTGTTCAATTAGCATCTGGTTAAGGACCGAATTGCCTTTTCTTTCTCAGAATCATTTCCTTCGTGTAGTTTAAGGAAACATTTGAGGGGCTGGGGTGTAGCTCAGTGGTAGAGCACATGCTTAACATGTGCAAGGCCTTGAGTTTGGTCCCTAGCACTAACAAAGAGAAAGATGGAAGGAAAGGAGAGGAAAAGAAAGGAAAGGTAAAGAAAAGTGGAAGGAGGGAAGGAAGGAAGGAAGAAGGGAGAGAACGAAAGTAAGTTTGAGTCTACCCACAGTACCGATAGCAACTTCAAAGTCCAAGTTCAATCCTAGTCCTTCTATGACTTAGATCAAGTTATTCTCTACACTTCAGTATCTTTAGCTGCAAAATAGACATAATAATAGCTAGTTAATAGGGTTGTGGATTATGCACTTGAACTGCTTTGCTCAATGCCCTCAAACGTTAGCTGATAGTGTTGACAGTGGAGTAAAGTCACTCCCCTTTCCATCAGCCCCAAATTCTCCCTGAAGCACAGAAAAATGAAATAAAACCCCAAATCCATTATGTTAGTAATTAATTTAAAGCCACAAAAGTTGAACATTGTAAGAGCTGACCAAAAGACAAAGTAAACAAAGTTTAGGAAGGAATGTAGAAGACAGCAATGACATTGATCTCCTTTCCCATGAAAGAAGATTGGATTAGAATATATATTCACTCTGGGTTTTTCTCCATGTCAAAAAGTTGAAACTATTAAATTCCATTCAGTGAGAATGTTCAGTGCCTCTTCCATGTTCCAGAAATTATGGTAGGTAGTAAAGATTCAGAAATAAGGTATCCTCCCTCCTTGCTCTCAGGCAGGTGAAGGTCGTGAGGTGTAGAGATAAGCATATAAGCATAGCAAAGGCTGTTTTGTGTGAAGGTCAGTTTAACTGAGGTGGAGTCCACAAGCTGCATGGGAGGGAAAGGGCAGGGACCTGGAAAGGCCAGAGATTCTTTCCCAGGGGAGAAGGTCATATCTACATTCCATTGCACTGCAAAAGTGAAAAGGGGAAAATAAAAGGTACTACTTGCAGTATTCACCTGACTAGAGCAAGATGGTGTTTTGTCTGAAATTCACTGTTAGTACCTTTGTTCATTTTGAACTTGTCTTAGTCCATTTGAACTGCTAAAACCAAGTACCATACACTGGATGGCATATAAGCAACAAAAATTTCTTTCTCACAGTTCTGGAGCCCCTTAGTCCCCGATCAGCTTGCTGGCATGGGCAAATTCTGGTGGGGACCCTGTCATAGATTACAGATTGCTGCTCTGCTACCCACTCTAACTTCATGTAATAGAAGGGGCAAACTAGCTCTCTGGCTTCTTCCATAAGAGAACTGATCCCAGTGGTGGGCTTCCCCTATGAGGTGACTTAATCATCTCCCGAAGGCCCCCACCTCTTAGTGTCATCAACTTGGGATGGGTAGAATTTCAACATATGAAGGTGGGGCACAAACCTTCAATCTATAGCAGATCTAATATTGACAATGATAACGGCCACTTATTGAGTACTTGGCATTTGCTAGGCATTTTATATCCCTCAATTCACTTTTGATCCTTCCAAAAGCCCTCAAAGATTAGAATTATTATCATAGTTTCACAAATAAGGAAACTGGAACTCTAAGAGATTAAGTAATTTTCAACCACAGTAGTAGAGCTAACACCGCCTTTCCCAGCTCTGCCCTTAGCCTGCTTCTGTTGACTTTATCTAATTTCTGGGAACCCATTTCTACTTGTACACAAAATCACACGGGGCCCAAAGAGTATTTCTAAAACTGAGCACACCTGACCCAAATTCCTTTATAAAACATTAGCTACCATATAAACCAGATTTAACCAGCTTTTAACTCACAACAGAAAATTACATTTCAACAGAAATATAGATGTGCTACCTAAACCCAATGGACGTCCTATATTGTTTCTAAAACTATTGTACCAGATTATTATTGCAGCTACAAGGAATAACACAAGAAATTTTTATTGGATTTTATACCATCCTTAGCCCAATACATAAAATTCCCAGCACAGAGCCTAACCTAGGGTGGGCAATCACCAAATGTTAGTTTCTTTCTCCTTTCCTTCTTCTGGTGCAAGCTATAGAAGAAACAGTGAGCTGTGCAGACAGATCAGGAGAGAAGCACTGCTATCCAAAGACAACAGGACAGAAAATTTAGGCTTGTCACCCACCTACATGGTCCACGGCCCTCTCCAAATCACCTCTTGAGAAATGCTATTGCCAGTATATTCTGCCCAGCTACTGATCTTGGCCTATTTACTTGGCTGAGGATTTTGCATACCAAGGAGGTCATTCCCAATCAATATATTGCCCATAGTCCCCTTAATCAAGCCCTACATTATTCTCAGAAGTAAACTCACTAAGAGTAACAAAGGAATAAGGTTGAAAACTGTGAAACTCAGATAAGCAAAGTAGGCTACATAAAATAGAAGCACCTGAACCAACTTTATGAACAGTCAAGAGAATGGTTTTGAGGTAGATGGAAGGAGGCGGCAGAGCATATGGATTATGACATATAAATTTAGATTCTGGTGTTCCATATATGATATTTGAGCATGTATTTCTTGATTTGGAAATTCATCACAATGAGATGAAGAGATTATTATGTGCTAAGAACTTTGCCTGGGATATAGGAAGTACTGATTGAAGAATCACCACTATACTTACCATTAAGACTGCACTCTTTATCATTAATTTCATTGTTGGTTAAGGATGCTGCACAAGTGTGTGCACAAGGGGGTGCTGAGGTAGGTATTGTGTGAAAAACAGCCCATGCAAAGACATCAGGTCTGTGTTAGTTAGTTTTTCATTGCTGAGAAAACAACTTCAGGGAGGAAGTCTTTATTTTGGCTCAGCATTCCAGAGGTTCCAGTCCATGGTCACCTGGCTCCAATGCTTTGGGGCCCACATGTGGTGAGGCAGAACATCATGGTGGGGAGCATGTGGTGAAGCAAAGTGGCTCACCTCACGGCAGAGAGCGAGAACAGAAAGGGCAGGACACTTCAAAGGAACACACCTAGTGACCAGCTTCCTCCTCCAAGGCCACACCTGCTAGTTTTCACCACCTCCTAATAATGCCATCAAATTCTTAACCCATCAGTGGATTAACTCATTGATGAAGTCTCAGCCCTTCTGACCCAATCACTTCCCAAAAGCCCATCAGCTGGCACCCTAGTCTTAAATCCAGAAACCTTTACGGGATCATTTTAGATTCAAACCATAACTAGGTCCTAATCCTTAGAACCTGTAAATGTTACCTTATTTAAGAAGACAAGGAGGAAAAGTTCTTTACAGATGCAATCAGGTTAAGGATTTTGAGATTAAGGAGATTGTCTGGATTATCTGAGTGGACCCTAAATGTAATCACAATGTCCTTGTAAGAAAAGGGCAGTTCCAGGCATGGTAGCACATGCCTGTAATCCCAGATACTCAGGAGACTCAGGCAGGAGAATAACAAATTTGAGGCCTGCCTGAGCAACTCAGCAAGACCCTGCCTCCAAAAAAAACACAAAAAACAAAAAACAAAAAAACTCCAGCACTGCAAAATGAAGGAGGGGGACAGTGGAAGATTTCATTTTACATTGCGCACACACACCTGTACACACACACACAGGAAAAGGCAATGTGGAAACAGTGAAAAATAGAGCAGAGAGAGATTAACTGGCCTTTCAACCTAGCAAGATTCATTAGGAAACTAATGTCCAGAGTAAGTGAGATGTGCTGTTCTAGCTAAGGAGTATTAACTGAATTATTAAGTGGTTTCAAGGGTATAAATGATGTGCTGATAAACCGCTTACCAAATGGCTGGAGATGTAACTCTGTAGCAAAATGCTTGTCTAGCATACACAAGGCCCTGGGTTCAATCCCTACTTCTGCAAAAACAAACAAAAGTCCATTTTGGCCAGGGATGGTAGTGCATAGAAAGAGGAAATAAAAGAAAAGAAAAGAAAGAGAGAGAGAGAGAGAGAGAGAGAGAGAGAGAGAAACAGAAAGGAAGGAAGGAAGGAAGGAAGGAAGGAAGGAAGGAAGGAAGGAGGGAGAGAACTGAAACAGTTATTTGTGGTGGAGAAACCTCTGATTTTTAGAAGATGCTAACTTCTGTGTTGTAAATATTCTCACCATGGTCAAATCTAACCATGGCTTAATATCTGTCTCCCAAAATTCTTTACCATTTAACAGTCGGCTCTCATGAGCCAATAGGACCCCAGTCCAACCTGTCCCTATAGATGTGCTTTAAATCATGAGTAATATGGTTCTAAAATTGTATTGAACATAATTTAATTTCTCCTTGATAAGTTAGAAGGGTACTTCATGGTATTGTAGTTCCTGAGAGCCGACATGGGGAACATTAATTACTACTGCACTGCTACACGCAGGCTTGCTAATCAATAGCATGGTGGGAGGTTGTTTGCAACACTGAAGGGAGGAGGAGAAAGGCAGGCATTGAAAGTCCTATTGGCTGTCAGTTGTGTGTTTTTCTTTCTCACGAACTCTGGAAGGAATTCAGTAGAGGCCATCTCCTTCCTTAGGTAAATTTATTATGGCATAAATGGTAATAGCAATGACAGAAATCTTAATCATTTTCTTCCAGTGGAATAAGGCTTTATGATTTTCAAAGTGAATTGGACTTCCACCTTAAGGAAAATAGAATGGAGGCTTTTTCTCAACCAGAAGCAAATGGAGGGTGTAAAATGCAATCTCTCTTCAGCCCCTTGCTGCTGACTTCTGAATAGCATTCCAGCTGTATTTATCTGGAGCTTGGGAAATTTTCCTAGTTCCTGGGAAGAAAGTTAACCAAGCCATATGACATTTCTGGCAGGAGTCACAATTTCACACGAAAACTTTCTTCCAAAAACTTCACATATTGTTTCTCCTGGTGGAGTCACTGTCTCTGGGGAAAGCTTGGGTCTCCACAGCAATTCTGTTGAATGAAAATGAAAGCTGAGTGCCAAATCCAGCAGCCTTTGTTTCTCCAGGAGCAGTCTTAAAATCACTTTTCATGGGTGATGTCATGACAGATAAAAGTGTTGCTAGATTTTTTATTTTGTCTGTTTTAAAGGCTTAAGACACATTTTATGAAATTCCCCAAGTAAAACAATAAGCAAATATGATTACTACTCCAGCAACTCAACAGTGTTCCTAATGGACAAAATCCTAGAGTATTTGCTATTTCCATAAAAATTGGAGATGGGGTGGTCACTAGAGAGAGGGTTGGCAGAGATTGGTGATATGGGATCTATTCTCAAAATAGATTGGCTATGAAATCAATGCTTTCAAAATGTGTGTGTGTGTGTGTGTGTGTGTGTGTGTGTGAATTTATAGAAACAAAATCAAGACAGTATCAGCCTTCTTTGCTAGCAGAGAAAAGTAAAAGCATTTCAACATTAAAAAATGAAGTCATACAGGACATGGTGGTGTACACCTGTAATCCCAGCACTTTAGAGGCTAAGGCAGGAGGATCTGGAGTTCGAGGCCAGCCTGGGCTATGTGGTGAGATGGTAAGATCCCTTCTCAAAAAATTAAAATTAAAAATTAAAAATTAAAAACAACAACAACAACAAAAAGAATGAGGTTTTCAGCCATGTTTCTACACATACAAGGCCAGCATTTGAACCATAGCCTGTCTGGTGCTGGACCTTAAATTGTGCACTAAGTATAAAAGATTTTTCAGAGTAAAAGTGCTGATAATCTCAGTGATGAGATGGTATTACCAGGTTTGGTAAACACCTACTACAGGCGGCATGTTCATTACCTACAGCAACGGGAGATCAGTGCTAGAGCAGGTAAAAGACCAGATTTATGACATTTTAGTCCCTTCTTTAGCAGCCCTGAAGAGAGACAGAGGAGACAGTTCAAGTCCTCTAACTGTCCTATAGACTTTGTTGTATAAAAGTGGACAATGGCTACAAGCTTGAAATAGCAAAACCAATGACCTTTCCTAATCTTGCTACTGTATTGACTATTTGATTTGTGAAATTATGTATACTACGCAGAGACAGCCAGCAAAACCTTTGCAGTGCACATTTTCACGAGCCCAAAGGTACCTCCTTCTCTACACTGCAAGGCTACGAGTGCCCAAATGTCTGCCTGTATGATTTTAATTCACACTTTCCCACCAGCGAGTATGTTCAGGAACCCCTAGAAAGACTGCAATAATCAGATGTCCAATACATAAATAGGAGGAAGAAAGTGACCGTATGGAGAAATAACAACCCACAAATAATTAATAGTCCAAGCTCTTAAATTCAAACACTTAATTTCAATTGCTACCTGAAGACTGCCATAGTGTGTCCTTGCATGGATCAAGTCAGCAAGAAGAAATGAGATAGGCAAAAGACAGAAGCAGAAAGGAGAAGGAAAAAGAAAAAAAAATGTCATGAGCAATAATTTTGTAAGATCCCCATGTCAGAAAAATAACCCTGAATAGTGAGAAGAATATGGGTTGTCCTTTTTTTTTTTTTTTAGACAGGATCTCACTTATATATCCCGGGCTGGCCTCGAACTCTCACTCCTCCCACCTCAGCTTCCCAAGTGCTAGGATTACAGGCATGAACCGCCTGCCACCTACCCAGCTCTTTATTTCTTAAGTGGGATAATTACACCTAATTCTTAAGACTTTTTGAGATGACACACAGTTGAAGCTCAATAACTCTAGTTACCATCCAACAGCCAAGAAGGTCTGTTGTGTGGGTTCCTGGAAGCTGGGACCGAGTGGACCCATGCTTCTGCGGCTGGGTTCTGCCAGAGTCTGAGTGCCTGAGAGGCAGGAAGGGTGGGAGGGGTGCAAAGGCTCCCCGCCTCGCCTGCCTGGGCGCTGCATTTGCACACTTTCATCACCCCTGGAGGAGTTTCTTGGCAGCGAGCAAGCCTTTGCTGAGATGATTTGCATCACTCACATTCCCTGAGGTGGGAGGAAACCCGAGGTGGGGAGGAAGCCCAGATTCTCTCTCAACCTGCCCCTCAGCCAGCCTGGTTCCAGATTTCCTCTACTTTTCCCCTCAGGAAGTCATGTAGGGAGCAGACATCACGTGGTATCAAGAGGCCTGGAAGCTGGCCCCATAGGTTATTTGCCCACTCCACTTATCTTGAACTGAGAGGCAGAACAGCCCAAGGGTTAGGAGCACAGGTTTTGAAGGCAAATAGACCTGCTTTCCAAGCCTGCCTCTGCTATATGTCACCTCCAAGTCTCAGTTTCCTAAAGTGTAAAAGACAATCATAATTGTACCTACCCTCCTAGTGTTATTAGGAGAGTCAACTGGCTAACATGTATTGAGTGCTGGCTCCATCCAGAATACTAGTCTAATTCATTTCTTACTTCAACTCCATGAAGTAGTATTACCTCCATCTTACAGGTGTAGAGAGCCTGCAGCCATAGCCCTGTGGCATCCAATCCCCTCAGATCTCGGAAGCTAAGCAGGGTCGGGCCTGGTTAGTACCTGGATGGGAGACCGCCTGGGAACACCAGAAGCTGTAGGCTTGGAAGAAGGACCTGGCAACCCCCTCCCAAAACTCAATCTGCCATTGAAAACCCTATGAACAGCAGAGAAGCACTGAAAATAGTGTTTCCCCTGTTGTACAGAGGGTCACTAAGAGTCGGATACCGACTTGACGGCACCTAACAACAACAACAACAACAAAACAGGTGTAGAAACTGAAACATTTTCATTGCTTGACCAAAATCCAAGAGCTATGCAACCTGGCCTCTCCAAGAAGAGTAAATGAAATAATGACTGTACAGCTCTTACCTAGCAGTGTCTGGTAATTAGAAATCAGCCCATACTTAGTAGCTATTGTATAACATATAGCTACCGTGCATCTGAGAATTCTTTGTGAGTTCCTACTTAGGTCCCTCTTAAATATTGGTTGGATCTGTTTGCAACATTTGTGGTCTGGTCCATCAACAGCTAAAGCCACGGTATAGATCTTTTGGAGCCATTCTGGCTGAATTCTATAAAAGTCATTGGAAACTTCAGGGAATAGCTGGGTAGATTGGTCAACAAGATCTGCAGTAAATATTTTTCATCTTTTGGGTAGTTTGACACTTGATCTAACCAACACATTGAGAAATCCCTTTATTTTTTATTTTATTTTATTTTATTTTATTTTATTTATTTATTTATTTTATTTTATTTTATTTTTTTGCGGTACTGGGGGTTGAACCCAGGGCCTCACACTTGCCCGCTTTGCAATTGCTGTACCACTGAGCTGCCCCCTCAGCCCATTTTTTTTCCTTTTTTTGTTTGTTTGTTTTTGTTTTTTGAGACAGGGTCCCACTAAATTACTCAGACTGCCTCTGGTCTCAAACTTGCAATCCTCCTGCCTCTGCCCCCCAAATTGCTGGGATTACTGGTGTGTGCCATGGCACCCGGCTCAGGAAATCAATTTTATTGGCAACTAACTTCAGAACTGGTGAAATCTTGGCAAAAATGTGGCCGTCATTTAGGTTATGAGTTTATCTGTGAGATAATTATCTAGGTGATAGCTGCATAGTTTGAAAGGAGCTCTTTTATATTACCAGTGTTTGGGAGCAGGAGGGTAATGAGGACAGAGGAAAAGTTAGAAGCTTAATATAAAATTGGAAATGTATTAAACGGTGAATATCAGGTGATAGAAAAAGAAACTATTAAGGAAGATATAATTGCATTCTAATTGGATATATTTTTAATCTATGTTTTGTAGCTTTTGTGATAAACCAAACTATAAAAGGGATCAAGAAATGACTCCACTCTGCATTTTTATAGAAGAAAGAACAAGAGTTCATCTATTGGCACTACCACCAGATGGGATTTTTATACCAGCATTAATATTCACCAGCTGTGCAAGAATGGGCACATTGCTTAACCAATTTGAGCAGAAATTTTTCTCATATCTAAAACTAGAAGAATAGCCCCATCCAAGAAATTTTCTATAAGGATTAAAGTGTGTTCAAGTTTTGTGATATAGCAAAAAATAAGTGATATAGAGGATAGGGAAGCCTTGAGCACTGTTGGTGGAAATGCAAATTGGTACAGCTATTAATGGAAAACAGTACAGAAGTTCCTCAAAAAATTTAAAATAGAATGACCTTATGATCCAGCATTCCCACTTCTAGATATGTATCCAAAGGAAATAAAATCAAGTTCTTGAAGAGATATCTGTAGTCTTATGTTTGTTCCACCATTATTCACAATAGCCAAGATAATGAATCAACTGAAATGTCCATCAACAAGCGAGTGGATAAAGAAAATACGGTATATGGAATATTATGTAGCCTTTAAAAAGAAGGAAACACTTGCATTTGCAATAACATGGAATGAACCTGGAGAACATTATGTTATGCTAATTGAAATAATCCAGACACAGAAAAATACATACTATGTGATCTCGAGTATGTCTGGAATCTAAAACAAATTCATAGAAGCAAAGCATAGAATGTTAGTTGCCAGAAACTAGAAAGAGGGAGAAGAGGTGAGATATTGGTAAATAGGGTACAAAGTTTCAGTTATGCTAGATGAGTAAGTTCTGGAGATCTATTATGTAGCAATGTGACTACAGTTAACAATAATGTACTCTATCATATTCTTGAAATTTGCTAAGACAGTTGACCTTAAGTGTTGGAAGGAAGGAAGGAAGGGAGGGAGGACAGGAGGGAGGGAGAGAGAGAGAGAGAGAAGGAAAGAAGGAAGAAAATAGCTATGTGAAATGATGCATATGTTAATTAGCTTGATTATAATGATTATTTCACAGAACACATCTATACATCAAACCATCAAATTGTATACCTTAAATACATGCAATTTTTAGTTGTTGATTATATCTCAATATGGAAAAAAGCTTGATTGGTTTCTCTTTCAATAAATTTCTGTGACCTAAATAAAGAAGTTTACTCAAAACATATGTCTGGATATTTCTAACAGTAGTTGTTGTTGTTGTTAGGTGCCGTCGAGTTGGTATCCGACTCATAGCGACCCTCTGTACAACAGGGGAAACACTATTATCAGTGTTTCTCTGCTGTTCATAGGGTTTTCAATGGCAGATTGATTTTTGGGAGGGGGTTGCCAGGTCCTTCTCCCAAGCCTACAGCTTCTGGTGTTCCCAGGCGGTTTCCCATCCAGGTACTAAGCAGGCCTGACCCTGCTTAGCTTCTGAGATCTGACGGGATTGGATGCCACAGGGCTACAGCTGCAGGCTCTAACAGTAGAGAGATATTTAAATCCAAATTATATGCATCAATATGGTTAACTTGAATGGAAGAAATTCTAGAATGAAGAATTAACTTTCTAATGTGCCTTGGTCCATTTTCTTCTGCTATACCAGAACACTACAGCCTGGGGTAACTTATAAATAATAGAAGTTTATCTGGTGCATGATTCTGGAGGCTATGAAGTCCAACAACTTGGTGCCAGCATTTAGCAAGAATCTTCATGCTGCATCATTCCCTGGGGGAAGGTGTTGTGCTCCTCCCTTCTCTTACCTACACACTCCCTTGATAGAGGTCTTAATCCATTCAAGAGGGAAGTACTCCTGATGACCTAAACGCCTCTTAAAGGTCCCACCTCTCCCTACCATCACAATAGCAATTACATTTCAACTTGAGTTTGGGAGGGGATATTCAAATCATAGCCTAATGACTAGACAAAATTAATTGAGTAAATTTTCCAATCAGTTCAGGGGAAAAAACAAAAAAGAAAAAAACAGTTCAAAGCTCTTTATTCGTCTGTGTGTGAGTTCAGTTTATTGCTGCAACCCTCTAATTTATTTCAGTTACAGAGACATGACCATTCCATTTCCAATTTTGTCCAGGAACTAGAACTAGATTTTAAAAATAGGGACAATTGGATTTAGAAAATCACTTTTATACAAATAGAACCCATTTACAGCTACTCAAATATCCAGTGACAGCATAATAAAAATTTAGCACTTTCATTTAATTGAATGCTCCAGTTTACTTTCCCTGGAAGAAGTTGTACATATTTGGAAACTGCTCTCTTTCATGATTTTAATATAACACCTAACATTAAGACAGTAATTTATTAAGAAGTAACTTGCTGGTCCAAATGTGCTGATCTCAAAATGTATCCAGGATGCATCCGACTCAATAAAGCTTATATGCTTAGATTTGAGGAATAAGAAACTCTTCATAGTATTTTTCATAGCCACCGCAAAATGGCAAATAAAGATAAATTGCAGAAATCAGAATGGCATGTTGCAATCAAAAGGGAACCTTCCCACAGACTAAAGCTAACTTGAAGAACAAATGAATGGAAGATTAAACAGTGAAGTCTGAGTAATATTACTTGTTCCTCTATGACTAAAGCCTAACAGACACCATGAGTCAAAATATAAATACATACTCATTTCGGTGGACCTCACTGGGTTTAGACTTTGGTAAACCACAGCTGCCTCTAATTTATCATTGAAGAGGTACTTTGGGGAAATGAAACTAGCCACCTTTCATGCATGTGATATATTATTCATAAGAAGTAAGCCCTGATGCTGGGAGAAATCATTTTTGAAATAGTCTAATGGCCTTTCTACATTCTGAAAAGTATGGTACATAATCTCCCTGTAAAGTTTATGCCTAATGCACAGTATATTCAAGAATATTCCATTATGGGCTTAACACTCAGGTACAAATTTTTAGATTCCTTTTTTGTTAGCTGGCAGCTTTACTAATGCTCTACTCCAAAAATGTAGATGAAGCCTCCCTCCAATACACACCAAGAAGCAGATGATATAAATTGGAGGGATCTAAGGGTGGAATGCCTGCCACCTTAGCACTGTGGTGTCTCTTCCTGTCAGATCTCCCAAGCTAAGCAGTGTCGGGCCTGGTTAGTACTTGGATGGGAGACCGCCTGGGAACACCGGGTACTGTAGGCTTGGGAGGACCCGGCAACTTCCAAAAATCAATCCGCCATTGAAAACCCTATGAATAGCAGAGAAGCACTAGCAATATTGTTTTGCCTGTTGTACGTAGGGTCGCTATGAGTCGGACACTGACTCCACAGCACCTAACAACAACAACAAAGGATGGAATTAGTTAATAATAGTAAAGCTAATGTTTATTCAGTACTTACTATTTTCAAACTATTCTAAGTGCTTTAGCAGAATATTTCATTTAATCAGTAATTCCAACAAGACAACAATCCCAGTATCCCAGACTATAAGAATTATGGGACTTTAAAATCTTAATATGGGAGAAGGGCCTGGCAATCCACTCCCAAGGCAATCCTGAAACAGTCAGCCATTGAAAACCCTATGAGGGTCGCTAGGAGTCGGATACCAACTTGACGGCATCTAACAACAACAACAACAACAAAATCTTACTGGTTGATAAAGAATTAAGTCCTAAATGAGAACAGATTTTTTTCCCAAGTGATCTTGGAAATTCAGAAAACTAAAGTGTTCCTAAAATTAGCTGTATGCTGATACATATTAATCATACATTGAAAGTGTCTACGGTCAAATTTTAAACTATTTCTCTGCTTTCTTAGTCATCAGCTTTTACATGAAACTTGGTTTTTCCAGAAGCACTCAGCCATTGAAAACCCTATGAGGGTCACTATGAGTCAGATACTGACTCGACGGCACCTAACAACAACAACTAAGGACAAAAAGATAAAACCCCTTTTTCCATACTTTAATTTTCACTAACTTATCACAGTAATCCATTGCTAACTCCAAAGATTTTTCATGATTTGGGCCATTCATCCATCCCTCAGTCTTAACTACCTACTTTGCACCATACCCTGTGGATACATATAAGAGGTGAACTCCACCCTCAAAAACCATTCAGCCTATTAGGAGAGGCATGTAAACAAATATAACGTGCAGTATGTCATTCAATAGAGGTAGGTAGAATGGACTTCTAAAGGAGGAAGTTATTTCCACAGGATAGAAGGAAAATTCTGGAAGACTTCATGGAATTAGTGTCACAAAAAAATATCTTAAATACAGAGGCAAACCCGTGGCATTCATGGTTGCTCTGTTTATTTGTATGCTCATTGTCCTTTTTTTTTTTTTTTTTTTTTCCAAAACATGAATTATCTTTTGGAAAGGGAGGCTAGGAACGTGGGCTCGGTGGTAGAGCACTGGTCTAGCATGCACAAGGCCCCAGGTTTGATCCCCAGCACCACAAAAAAGTTGGATAGGATATAATTATACAGTGGTGTGTTGCTTAGGGGTTATTTTCTGAGACATGTATCATTAGGTGATTTTTGTCATAGTGAAACATCACACAGTGCACTTACACAGAGATGGTATAGGCCATTCACTAGACATGGCCTCTTGATGCACTCAAGGAATGCAATAAACCAAGAATGTGTGAGGCTGCTACTGGCATAACACACCATACTGTTCTACAGTAAACTTTATTTTGTATAACTAGAAAAAGAACACTAAAATAATCATTAAAAGTATAGCATAATATAATAAACCAGTAACACAGTCATGTAATATCATTATCAAGTATCATACACTGTACATAATTGTGTACTCTATATTTTTATACAGCTTACACTAGCATCTGGGAGAAGGGCCTGGCAATCCACTCCCAAGGTAATCCCGAAACAGTCAGCCATTGAAAACCCTATGAGGATCGCTATGAGTTGGATACCGACTCGACGACACCTAACAACAACAACAACAACAACACCAGCATCCATAGGAACATATAAGTAACACATTGTACCATGTGACTAACACATTATGATGGCTATGACTGACATCACTAGGTGAGAGGAATTCATCAGTTACAGCTTAACTTTATAGGTCCACCATCACATATATGCCAGACTGTTCACCAAAATGGCATTATGTGTTACATAACTATATATCTAGTTTACCCTCTCCTCCTTACTATTATACATCTTATTCTTAACATTGTTTCTTCCAGAACTTATTTTGACAATTTTTTTAAAGTAACTACTCAGATTGTTTTATTATTGACATTAAAATTCTTCTCAAGAGACTTATGATACAACCAGAGATACCACACCTAGTTATATAACTCTCACAAGGAGATATGTACAAGAATGTTCATTCCTGCCTTGTTGGTAAGAGAAAAATAATAACAATTTAAAGATCTATCAACAAGAAAACAAATGAATTGTGGTCTTTTAACTTACATGCTTATTTATTTTTGATTTTGGGGATTTAACCCAGGGTCTTGAGCATGCTAAGCACATGCTCTACCACTGAGCTATATCCCCATCCCCTATTATGATGTTTTTATACAGTAGAATACTCTTTAGCAGTCTTGATGAACTAGAAGAAGTATATTAACACATGTTGAGTGAGAAGTTGAGAAGAAAACACAGATATACCATTTATTAAAGATCAAAAACAGGAGTCATTGGCTGTGGGGCATATGTGTGGCCTTAACTGTTGGTCCTGTGCTGAGACGCTTCAAAATGTTATTTAAAATGTTTGGGTCCCTGCAAAGTTCTGTTATGCCCAAGTTTACCAGGAGACTTGAGTAGGAAAAGGGTTGATGAGCTTCATTGTTTGTAAAATCAGAAGTGCTGACAAAACAAGTAAAATTTGAAAGGTTCAAGTCCTATACTTGCTCATGGTCCTCATTAACCCACTCTACTTGGAGTACACATGATATGATGGTGAATCTGCTATAAATGTAAGAAAGCTATGTCAGATGGGAAGTTAGAATACTGCTGTACATTTATACAAGCTTCATTTACTTCGTGGCATGAATAAATGTATCTAAGATTAGAAAGGAAGAAAGAATAGGCAAATCAATACTATTGTTTATGGATATATATATAATACATATATGTGTATATATACACATATATAATTTACACAATAATTAAAAATCAAAATTCAAAATAGTTGTTTCCTCTGTAAGTAGCAAGAGAGCCTGAGACTACCTGGTTGGTTAAAGGGGCTTCAACTACATCTATGAGATTTTAACTTGGAAGAGAGGGAGAAAGAAAAAGGAAAGAAAGAAGGGAGGGAGATATGCAAAAAGAGGGAAGAAGAAGGAGATCTGGAGTAAATATGACAAAATTCTATTATGTAACTGAGCTGAGTGGTAGATACATGATGCTTTTGTCATATTCTTTGTTTGAAATCTTCTATAATAAAATGAAAGATGTGCCAGTCTTAATAATATTCACCCCCAGTATTATTAACCAAATCCAATAGTCAAAAAATTTGAAGCAAACTCCACACACCATTCTCCAGTTCTACTAGTAAACAAACTTATTTGCATCTGGGGAAAACAATGTTTACAATGTAACTTCCCCTCTGGCCTTCTAGCACATTCTTAAAAATGAATGGAATGTCCAAAAGCAAATGCTAGTACATATTAACTGCTCTGCTGTTGAGCCAGTTTGTGATAGAATGAAAATGCTCTTGTTCAACACTTGTTGTTGTTGTTAGGTGCAGTCGAGTCGGTATCCACAGTGACCCTCATAGGGTTTTCAATGGCTGACTGTTTTGGGATTGCCTTGGGAGTGGATTGCCAGGTCCTTCTCCCATTTTTGCAGTGCTGGGAATTGAACTCGGGACCTCAGAGATTGCAGCGCAGCGCTCTACCCACTGAGCCAAATCCCAGCCCTGTTCAACACTTACTTATGCCTTTCTGAGGCTTTTTTTCTTCTCAGATCCTTTCAGAATTTTTAGGAAGGAGGTTTATAGTTTCACAAGTCTCCTAATGAAAAAACATTTACTCTTAATTCATTTGCTAATAACTAAATTATTGGTTTCAGAGGCAAAATTAAAGCCTCAGGTTGGTAAATAAAGCAACCACAGCCAAATATGTATTTGTCTCTGACGCCAAAATAGATGAGGGAGCTAGGCAGGATGGCATGCACCTGTAGCCCCAGGAAGAGAGGAGTCTGAGGCAAGAGGATTACTTGAGTTCAGAGGTCCAAGGCCATCCTGGGCAACATAACAAGACCCTGCACTGAAAAACAAAAACAACCCCGGCACAGTGGCTCATACCTGTAACCACAACAACTTGGGAAGCAGAGGCAGGAGGATCGCAAGTTCAAGGCCAGAGATAGCCTGCATAACTTAGCAATACCCTGTCTCAAGATAAAAGCAAAAAATGGGCCTGGAGGTGCAGCTCAGTGGTAGAGAACTTGCAAAGCATGTGTGAAGCCCTGGGTTTGAACCCCAAGCACCACAAAGAAGGAGAGAAAGAAAGAAAGAGAAAGAAAGGAAAGGAAGAAAGGAAAGGAAGAAAACAAAAGGGAAAAGAAAAGAAAGGATGAGGATCTAACAAGTAGCTGCATTGTAGGGAAGGGAGCCCAGGGCTGGGAGAATGGAAATCTAGTTCACAAGGCTAACTCTGCCACCAGCTATTAGTGTATTTTTAGGGTTTTCACATAATCTCTTTCTAGACCTTAATGTCTTTGTCTATAAAGAGAAATATTGAATCTGATAGTTCTAAAGTCCTTTCTAGGCTTACAAGTCTATAATTTAGTGTCCTAATTATAGCAAGATATGAGGGCTTAGATTAAAACATGGGTAAATTAAAAATACCTCATTTAGAGGATTGCAATGTAGCTCAGTGGTAGAGCATTTGCCTAGCGTATGCAAGGCTCTGGTTTCAATCCCCAGCAGTAGGAGAAAAAAAATTTCATTTGAGATTTTTACAGTTCTAAGTAAGTAGAAATAGTCTTTAGGCTTAAGTTTAAGCAAATAATTTTATTCATCCTCTAAAAAAGGAGGCAAAGATGAAAAATATGTATGATACAGAAATTAATATGGACTCCTAATAATCTGCCAGAAATCATGGAGAACTAAAATTAGAAAGTGGGAACTACAAATGCAGCCATTCCATAAAATTTCTGAAGTTATTATTAACTAGGTACTGTTAAGCACTAAGGCTATATCCTCAACCTTCAAAAGATCAAGGTTTTATAGGAAAGACAGAAAAGAGTTAGAGGCTAACTATTATAACAAAGGAGTATGCAATGTGTTATAAACTCAGATAAAAGCACATAAACCTGATTAGGGAAATTAAGGAAGGCTTCCCGGAGAGGCAAGACTTAAACTAAATTCTAAAGGATGTGTATAAACTAGTTGAGAGAAGAATCAAGTAGGACCCCATATGAAAAGACAGAGAAGAGATATGACAACATGGTTATTTCAATAAAGAGTAAGTAGGTTAGAATGACTATGACTCAGCATAGGGGAGTATAGCAGAAGGTAAGAGTGATAATTTAGGCAAAGGTCAGATTATGAAAAGTATTGAATGTTAACAAAAAAAAGTCTAGGTTTTCTTCATGGTGATGAAGATGCACTTTAAGCAGAAGAAGGACAGCAAATGATAGTTTTACCTGGACCTCTCTGACAGCTCTAGGGTGATAGGTTGAAGGGAGGGCCACAGTCAGGAAGACCACTGGAAGACTGCAATGCAGTAATCCAGAGGAGAACCAATGAGGGCCTGCATTAGGGCAAATGCTCTGAGTCTCAAAAGGGCAGAAATGGGTAGATTCTGGAAATCACAGATTGATGAGCTACATTTCCCCCTCTAGAAAAGGGCAAAAACAATCTAGGTCTCTTTTGTGGTCTGAATATGGCCCCAAGTTCACATAATTTCAACATTGAAGAAATGTAATGGTCAGGGTGATAGCATTAAGAGGCAGATCCCTTAATAGGTGAGTTGGTTGGCTAAGGATAGGAGTAGAGCCTTGCAAAGGGGCTGGAAGGAGTGGCTCCTTTTCTGCTCTTTTGCTATGTAAGGACACAGCAAGAAAGCCCTCAAAGACACTTAATGCCAGCACCTTGATCTTAGATTTCCCAGCCTCTAGAACATAAGAAATAAGTTTCTGGTAGGTATAAGCTGCTCATTCTGTGGTATTTTGTTATAGCAGAACAAATGGACTGAAATGGGTCATTAGGGAGCCCTAGAAAATGTATTCCTCAACATGTCTGTTAGTTTGCCTTACTGTGGGGGCTTATGTGTTGCTGTGATGCTGAAAGCTATGCCACCGGTTCTACGGATACCAGTAGGGTCACCCATGGTGAATGGATTTCAGCTGAGCTTCCAAATTAAAAAAGACTTGGAAGAAGGCCGTGGCTAACCCACTCCTGAAACAATTAGCCATTGAAACCTCTACGAATTGTTGTTGTTGTTGTTAGGTGCCGTCGAGTCGGTATCCAACTCATAGCGACCCTCATAGGGTTTTCAATGGCTGACTGTTTCGGGATTGCCTTGGGAGTGGATTGCCAGGCCCTTCTCCCATTTTTGCGGTGCTGGGAATTGAACTCGGGACCTCAGAGATTGCAGCGCAGCGCTCTACCCACTGAGCCAAATCCCAGCCCCCCTCTACGAATAGCATGGAAATACTGTCAGATATAGTGCCAGAAAATGAGTCCTCCAGGTTACAAGGCACTCAAAAGATGACTGGGGAAGTGTTGCCTCCTCAAAGTAGAGTTGACTTTAATGATGGGAATGGAGTAAAGCTCCAGGGATCTCCATTTGCTGATGTGGCATGACTTTAAAAATGAACAACTGTAAACATCCATTAATAATTGGAATGTGGAAAGTATGAAGTATGAATCTAGGAAAATAAGAAATAATCAAAAGGGAAATGGAGCACATAAACATCAACATTCTAGGCATCAGTGAGCTAAAATGGACTGACATAGGCCCTTTTGAATCAGATAATCATATGGTTTACTATGCCAGGAATGACAGATTAAAGATAAGTGGCATTGCATTAATCACCAAAAAAAGATATCTCAAGAATCTGTCCTGAAGTTCAAGGCTTTCAGTGATTGAATACACCTACAAAAAGCCAGACGTGGTGGTACATGCCTGTAATCCCAGCAACTCAGGAGATGGAGACAGGAGGATCTCAAGTTCAAGGCCAGAGGCAGCCTGTGTAACTTAGTAAGACCCTGTCTCAAAATACAGAGTAAAAAAACAATGAGCTGGGGGTGCAGCTCAAGGGTTGAGTGCTTGCAAAAAGCATGCGTGAGACCCTGGGTTCAACTCCCCAGTACCACAAAAAAAAAAAAAAAAAAAAAGGCATATGCCTACAAAGAAGGCCAGTTAATATGACTATTATTCAAATTTACATACCTACCACTAAGGCCATGAATGAAGACAGGGAAGATTTTTACCAGCTCCTGCAATATGAAATAGATCAGACATGCAATCAGGATATACTTTTAATAACTGGTGACCTGAATGCAAAATTTAGAAACAAAGAAGAAGGCATAGTAGTTGGAAAATATGGCCTAGGTGATAGAAACGATTCTGGAGATCACAGAATTTTGTCAGACCAATGACCTTTTCATTGCAAATACATTTTTTCACCAATATACACAGCAACTATACACATGGAAGTCACCAGATGGAACATACAGGAACCAAATTGACTACATTTGTAGAAAAAGACTATGGAAAACCTCACTATCAAAAGTCAGAACAAGATCAGGTGCTGATTATGGATCAGACCATCAACTGTTAACATGCAGGTTCAAACTGAAACTGAAGAAAATTAGAATGAGTATATGAGAGCCTTGAGTATATCCTTGATTATATCCCACCTGAGTTCAGAGACCATCTCAAGAACAGATTTGATGCATTAGACACTAATGATGGAAGACCAGACAGTTGTGGCATGACATCAAAGTCATTTTTGAGAAAAGCAAAGGTGATTAAAAAGGCAAGAAAAAGAAAAGATCAAATTCCATGTCAAAAGAGACTCTGAAACTTGCCCTTGAATGATGAGCATCTCAAGTAAAAGAAAGACATCATGAAGCTAAAGAACTAAGCAGCAGATTTCAAAGGGCAGCTCAAGAAGACAAAATAAAATATCATAATGAAATGTGCAAAGAGCTGGAGATAGAAAACCAAAAGGGAAGAACATGCTCTGTTTTTCTCAAGATTAAGGAATTGAAGAAAAAATTCAAGCCTCATTTGGCAATAGTGAAGGATTCTACAAAGAAAATATTAAATGACTCAAGAAACATAAAAAGAAGATGGAAGGAATACACAGTCATTATACTAAAAAGAATCAGTGGATGACCAACCATTTCAAAAGGCTGCATATGATCAGGAACCAATAATACTGAAGGAAGAAGTGGAAGCTGCCTTGAAGGAATTGGCAAAACACAGGCTTCAGGAATTGATGGAGTACCAGTGGAGATGTTTCAACGAACAGATGCAGCACTGGAGGTGCTAACTTGTTCGTGACAAAAAATTTTGAAAACAGTTACCTGGCCAACTAACTAGAGGAGATCCGTACTTGTGCCTATTCCCAAGAAAGAGGATCCAATCAAATGTGGAAATTATCAAATTATATCATTAATTTCACATGTGAGTAAAATTTTGCTAAGAATCATTCAAAAGCAACTGCAGCAGTATATAGACAAGGAACTGCTAGAAAATCAAGCTGAATTCAGAAACAGGGCATGGAAGCAGGGACAGACATCTTGCTGATGTCAGATGGATATTAGCTGAAAGCAGAGAATACCAAAAAGATGTCTATCTATGCTTTATTGACTATGAAAAGGCATTTGACTATGTGGATCATAACAAATTATGGATAACACTGTGAAAAATGGGAATACCAAAGCATTTAAATGTACTCATAGGAATCTGTACATGGACCAGGAGGCAGTTGTTCTAACAGAACAAGGAAACACTGCCTGGTTTAAAGTCAAGAAAGGTGTGTGTCAGGGCTGTATCCTTTCACATACCTCTTTAATCTCTATGCCTAGCAAATAATCCAAGAAGCTGGACGTATTGAAGAAGAATGTGTCATCTTGATTGGAGGAAGGCTCATTAACAACCTGCATTATGCAGATGACACAACTCTGCTTTCTGAAAGTGTAGAGGATTTGAAACGTTTACTGATGAAAATCAAAGAACACCGTCTTCAGTGTGGATTGTGCCTCATCCTCAACAAAATAAAAATCCTTACAACTGGGTCAGTAAGCAACTTCATAGTTCGTCCAAGATTTTGCTTTACTTGGTTCTACAATCGACACCCACAGAAACAGCAGTCAAGAAATCGAAAGACACATTGCACTGGAAAAAGCTGCTCCAAAAGACTTCTTTAACATGTTGAAAAGTAAAGATGTCACATTGAAGATGAAGGTGTACCTGACTCATTCCATGGTATATTCAGTCGCATCATATGGTTGTGAAAGCTGGATGTTGAATAAAGGAGACAGGAGAAGAATTGATGCCTTTGAATTATGATGCTAGAGACAAATATTGAATATACCATGGACTGCCAAAAGAACCAACAGGTCTGTCCTAGAAGAAGTGCAACCAGAGTGCTCCTTGGAAGCTAGGATGTCTGGACTTTGCCTGATGTATTTTGGACATGTTGTCAGGAGGGACTAATCCCTGGAGAAGAACATCATGTTTGGGAGTGTGGCAGGTCAATGAAAAAAAGGAAGACTTTTAATTAGATACATTGACACAGTGACTGAAACAATGGGCTTAAACATAAAAACGATCATGTGCCTGACACAGAATCGGGGAGTGTTTAATTCTGTTGTACATATGGTCGCTATGAGCTGGACCCAACTCTATGGCACCTAACAACGACAATTTACTAAATCATTACTGCTAAGCCAACAGGAAGTAATAACACAAAGCAAGAAACAATGTGGTTTTTTTTTTTTTTTCAGAGTTAACTGAATGCTGGATATTTTTTAATGTCACATTTTCTTTCTATAGGAAAGATAACTCAGCATATAAAGTGTACACTATATATGAGTAATATATATAGCAAATAATTATATGCACAGGCACTCATATCTAAATATACATGTGTAAATATACACATATGACTTTAAAATTCTACCACAAGTACATTGTTCTTATCTCAGTTATAATTTTAAAATCTATATTTTGATTTTAAATGTTCTCACCATAAACAAATGATAAGCATGCCAGGTGATAGATATATTAGTCTGATTTGATCATTCCCCAGTGTACATATGTATCTTCACATTATACCCCATAAATATATACAAGTATCTTTCAGTTAAAAATAACATAAATATTTTAAAATCTATATCTTAAAAATCTGAATTTTAAAAATGATTAGAAAAAATAGTTCTTATACATTACCTACTATCTGATATGTAGTTCTTTGAATGTCTATTTTTTTCTGTACCTAGTATGACTTTTCTTACTAAAGTTTGATTTTCCCTCTATTTTAATACATCACAAAGGTGATCGATCACATATAATTCCTTCACACACTGCTAAGAGAAACTTCTCAGAACAAAAGTAAGTCTAGGAACCAAATTGATTTTCAAAATCTACAGTCCCTAAAATGAGCTCTATATAATGAAACTCTTCTTAAGGATTAATCTTGGTAATTTACTGTGTTGTACCTGATCTTTTGGCATAGTGCTTATTAATGTAGAAATGTGTGACAGTCCAGTCATTTTCTGTCCTTCAATCTATATACAATAAATTAGAAACCCACTTTTGTTTAATTTTTCAAATTATGAAAATTCTATTAGGCTTTTCTCCACCTCCTAATTCTGGTCACATCTGTAGACAGCCAACATCTGGTGTGTGCTGCCTCAGACAAAATGGATCCCATGACAAACACAAGAAGGGACACTCAAACACACCTCTCCTTGTCTTACATTACTTCAAAATGGCAACTCAAGACACCATCACACACATTTATTATGGCCAGCAGCCCATTTTTCTCAGTCTTCAAAGAAATCATCAAACATCTGGGTCATTTATACACTCAAATTACAGAGTCATGGTTTCAGGAAATCGTCTTCCCCATTTTACTCCAGAGATAACAGTAAGTGGCTTGCTCAAAATCACACACAATTCAGTAAACAGAAGGCTTTTCACCAGAACTCAGGTCCCATTCTCAGGTGAATAATCCTGAGTGTGTGTATTATAAGATAAATACTAACGATTGTGCTATGTGCTTTACTGAAGGGAAAATGGAGATCAGAGCTCTAAAATACCATTCAGCTTCAAGGGGCACATGTTATTCTAGTGCTGTTCTAAGTGAATAGGAATTTGCAGATTATATACACAAAGTCAAATTTTCAAATAAGGAAATAAGACAAATGCAGCAGCACAGGAGATATGTGTGCTAAAAAAAGAATGTGCCTCTGCTTATCTCAGAAATACTTCATATACATTTTCTTAACTTGAGAAGTCAAGCTAAATTTGATGAAGCACATGCCTACATATCACAGGAGCCCACCACTACTACAGGAGAGAGTGGAAACTGAAAGAAATGGCACATATTTCATGGTGAGAATCAGTTTCTTTCCAAATGACACTTCCTTTGAAAAGGCATAAATTTGGAATTTGCCTTTTGGATAAGGCTGCCTTTAATTTTCAAATATAATTGTGATGTAATCGATCTAATCTGCATTTCAAAGCTTCTGAATCTGAGCTTACCACCAAGACAAAGCACAGGATCTCCTCTTATGGACCCAAATAAAGAACAGTGGACTGAATCATTAGATAAGCTTTTGTTCTTTTCCTCAAATATTCGCATGAATTATTCAGCCCTTATGTGGATGGAGCTTGAAATATTCAAATTCCTTGAGCCATTTCATTATTTAAGATTCATATTTATTAAATCCTGTAGGCTGTACTTTTCCTGGGGAAGTGCAGATTTGGTTCCATTATTATTTCGTCAGTAGAGAACCTGTACCAGAGCAGAGCCTCAAATGATGGAGAGGATACAAAGATGGGCAAAATAACCTTTGCAGATTTTACACCTAAGTGGAAATACCTAGCCATAAAATACTTGTAAACCATAAATTACAGAGATTCCAAAGAAAAAGAGATACCATCCAACCCAGAGCCTAACGAAAAACTTGAGAAGGGCTGGCATCTCAGATGAGCCCTGAAAGACCAACAGGAATGTCACAAGCAGGGGAACAGGGAAATGAAGGGCTGAGATCTCAACTTCACTCATGCTCCCTTTTGCATCTTTGAAACTTCTCTTAGATCTGACAACCCATGCAGCTGTGATGCCAGCTCATCCAATCTAAACCTTGATTCTGCCTTTCTACTTGACAAACACATACTGACAATCCCAGGAGGCCCATTTTGGAGGGCTGCCTCTCCACACCTCGCCCATGAAGATTTCCCCCACTCACCTCTTCTGGGCATCACAAGCAGCCCCTAATGATGCAGCACAGAGTAGCAATGACAGTCTTATCAGATCCCTCAATCCATATTCATTCCTCAGCCTAGTTACATCCTGCTTGGTGAATGCTGTCTAAAGCTAGAAGCCTGGCCACACATATAGTCAAGTGACCCCACCTCCTGCTTACAGTGCTTCTATGACACCTCAATTGATTTTCTTTCACTTGGTATATAAAGCTTTTCTCTCTAGCCTCATCTCTCCCCTTTCCCTGCCTCACAGAGGTTCTTTGTAGACCCCACCACAACCATACACAAATGCACATGCAAACTAATAAGCACCTAGCTGTATTTTGCTTGATTGCTGTGCTTCCTCCTCCATCTAGAATATAACCCTTCCTCCTGGGTTGTCTGGATAGTTCCTACTCATCTTTTGATTCTCTGCTGAAATATAAGATTTTCCTTTGAAGTGTATCTTGCTCTTTCTAATGTAAATCAACTTAGCTTTTCTGAACTGAACCCATTTACCCAGGTCAACACAAACACATTAATCCTGAAATTTTGTCCATATAACAAAGGATTCATCCTCCTTAGTAGCAGAGGATGGAGTAGGGAAGAAAGCTATGAATATTTACAAGTAAGGTTATTGGGAGTGGGGGTGAAGGGATCCAAATCACAAATTTCAAACAGAAACATATCAAAACATTGCCATTTTTTACTTGACCTGCTTCACTGAGAGAATGTTGAAATAGTCTAAAAGAGGAATGATAAGAGATCACAGCAGGTATAGGAACAGTGCAATGGTAAGAAAAGAAATTCAAAGAAAGAGGGTCAATAGGATGAGTAATAAACTGACCCTGGGAAAAGCAGGAGGAATCAAAGAAGGGTAGGATTTTGAACCTTAGAACCTGGGAGAAAGATGACATCTGTGATGGAATTTGAAAGATTTGAAGAGGAGGGAATTTGATAGCACAGTGCAAAGAAAAGGACTTGGGCTTGTGGGGGAAATGGGGAAAGAGAAATGAAAGCAGTTTTAAAAAGCAAAGGAAGAGTCAGAAGAGATGGTGAACCAGGATAATGGAGCACCCTATCAGCCAAAAGGAGAGAGAAGTAAAAGGAAGAGCAATTGACATTGTTGGATGATGTAGCAGAGTGAAAAAAAAAATGAGGGCTGAAGGAAAAAGACACAGCATTTGGTAACTGGAGAACAACAGTGGTAACTTCAGAGAGAGCAAATTCCAAAGGAAAGCTGGGTTACAAATAGTAGAGAAACAAATGAGTGCACTTCTAGCCAAGATGGCGACTCAAGGACCACTGTAATCCAAAACAACAGTGATAACAGATTAAATGTAAAATAGGAAAAATGTCAGGCATGTTCACACTCAAATATATCTCTGTAGCCCAGAAATGGAACAGAAACAATATGGTAAGTAGGCTGAATATGTAGACCTGCTGGATTCTGCCAAAAGTAAACAGAGTCATTCGGAGGCTCAATTTATCCAGGGCATTCAGAGCTAAGTGTTTCCCATGTGAGGCAGAAAACACACATGAACTCAAAAGCTGGGAAAAGGCTACTCCCTTGAAAGGAGCTGTGCAGGGCCACAGGCTTATACTAATCTGCATATCTAGGAAGAGTAGAAGAATCAGACGTAGTCTTGAAGCCAGAATCTGATTCTGGAGAAAGAACTGAGTCTACAATATTGTAAAATAAGACATGGTCTGGTCTGGGACTCCCATAAAGTAGATGGAGATAACCACAAAACTATTAGGCAGAGAAAGTTAAGCCTGGCAGGAAAGAAGGAAGGATTGAGGAAGGAAGAGAGGGAACTAATGCTAAGACAGCCCAAAATAGAAGCAACAACATGGAGAAGAACCTACCCCAGACAAAAAGATAATAAAGTATCTGAATATTGCTTCTTTAAAATGAATCTGTTTAAGATTTTTTCCAAGGAGTTTAGCAGAGGAATAACATCCATAAAGAATTATGAAGCACAAACAGGGAGAAATGAAACCACTATGAATGATTATGAAAAAGAACCAATTAAAATCTTCACGAATTGGAGCTGGGAATATAGCTCAGTGGTAGAGTGCTTGCTTAACATGTGTAAGACCCTGGATTTGATCCTCAGCATTGGAAAAAGAAAATCCTAGGAATTAAAAACATAATCATTGAAATTTAAGAAATAAAGATTCAAGCAAAATTTATCATTAACTTTTTTTAATTCTTTTTTTTTTTTTTTTTTTTTTTTTTTTTTGCTGTACTGGGGGTTGAACCCAGAGCCTCACACCTGCATGCGCTGCAAGTGCTGAACCACTGAGCTGTACCCTCAACCCATTTTTTCAGTTTTTGAGACAGAGTCTTGCTAAATTACGCAGACTGCCTCTGGTCTCAAACTTGCCATCCCCTCCTGCCTCCGCCTCCAGAGCCGCTGGGATTACAGGCGTGCGCCACGGCACCGGGCTTTTTTTTTTTTTTTTTTTAATTCTTAAGAAAATATTTTTCAAACCTCATGCCAATAACTTTGGACATGTAGGTTTAATGGAAATGTTTATAGGTAATATAAATTACCAAGATTAACTCAAGAAATAGCCTGAATTGACTTTTAAAAAACAATAACAACCTATAATAGATCAAATAAAAATCAATTTGAAAATACTCCCCTTCCCCAAGTAGTTTTTATAAACAAGTTTTATCATAATACCCAAGCATGTAATAGTAATATTCTGGTGGCTGAGGCAAGAGAATTGTGACTTCAAAGCCAGCCTGGGCTATATAACAAGACCCTGTCTCAATAAAGAA